>JADANM010006310.1:1147150-1161879 GCA_026213755.1 Eurema hecabe | reverse complement strand
GAAACAAAATCAACATTACACATACAGTAACTGGCAAAGTATGCAACAGAAGACAACCTTTGGAAAAAGACCGTACGCTTATTTCAGCTTCATCATTTATTTATTTATCTATCTATTTATTATCATTCTTTATCTCTTTTGCACACTAGGCTACCTGAATCATTTACCTATTCATGGGAAAGAGACAACATTATGGTAATCAGCTAACAGCCTCTTTGGGATCGTTCAAGTATTACGCGACAATGCATTACAATAAACCGTGACGTAATACGTACAGTAGTAACAGTATCTTATTATTAATAAAAATGTTACTAGTTATTATATTTGTTTAATCTAATTGTGGCTTTAAACATCACTTAAATGTTACGCAGGGGTTCAGAAAAATTGAGTGGAACAGAAAAACGTGGGGGGAGGGGGGGGGGGGCTTTAAAATAAACGTTCTCTTTCCAATATACAATGCAATAATTATCACCAGCTAACGCAAAATAACAACCAAACAGCCATAGACAAGTCCTTCACACATAAACAATAAATTACAGATAGAGTGCTCTTTTGTGCTGAATAATAGAAAATTAAAAATATAGGTTACCTGTTGTTTCTTCTGCACAATCTTAGCCTTGTTGGGGTCGGCGCCGTCGGCAAGCTGCGCCGCTTGCTCCAGCCGCCGGCGTTGCTCGTTCTCTGCGTCCGCTTGCTGGAATCGAAATTGTATGTGTTAACACTACGTAAGTGATTCTTGAGGAAGGTTTATATTTACTAATATTATAAATGCGAAAGTAACTCTGTCTGTCTGTCTGTCTTTCCATCGCGCTAAAACTACGGAACCGATTAGAACGAAATTAGGTACAAAGATAGTCTAAAGCCTGGGATAAAACATAGGCTATTTTTTTAACTGAAAAAAAGGGTTTAGTATAAGTAGTTTAATGTTAGTGAATTATTTTTACATGTATTACCTTGAAAGCTCTCGTGAACCTGACGAGCAGTGAGAAGAACGCGTTGGCGTCGCAGCCGCGCGGCGCCTCGCCGAAGTACTCCACGCACGACGCGAACGAGTCCTGCACACAATTATAATATAATTTCACATCACTATATCGGTGGTAAAGTTAATAATCATATAATGTCACATCACTATATCGGTGGTAAAGTTAATAATCATATAATGTCACATCACTATATCCACAGTAAAGTTAATAATTTCACATCACTATGTCGATAGTAAAGTTAATATATGGCTGTCCTTTTTCACAGTAAGGATTTTTTTTGTTATTTTGCGCGAGTGCTTGACAACAGATCGCCTGATTTTAAACGATGCTGTTGTGGTATATGTATGGAGCGTTCGCCTACAGTGTATAAGGGGATGTATATGAATGATGTGTGTTGTTGGGGTATGGGGGCGCGGGGTGGAAGTACGAGGGGGGTGTATGGGGTCATGTGTATAGTACGCGTCACGAATCTTTATCGCTGAACGAAACCTGCGCAGAAGTCAAAAATAAATATCGAGGTAGCGGCGCGGCTCGCGGGCGCGCGATCGTCGGGTGCGCGAGCGTTGATTGGTTGTCCCAGTCGTGTTGTCTTTCTCGCACCAATACGTCAATTACGAGCGCGATACTATACCTGCGCGTGCTTGGTCTCGTGTCGCAGGCGGCGCAGCTTGTCGGCCGCGTTGGCCACGAAGTCGCGCAGCACGTGCGCGTGCGGCGCGCGGTGCTGGTCGCGCGCGTCGCCCTCGCGCCGCGCCGCCTCCATGCCGCGCTCCAGCTCGCACACGTCCGCCGACACGTTCTCGAGAGACACTGCGCATGCGCACGAACAATTTAATTTAAAAAACTATAAAGAAAACATAAGTAGTAATGCACAAAATTCGGTGCACCTTAATGCTACATAGCAATCTGTGCCAGGCAGCCTGAGAAGTTGTCTGATTAGCATGAATTGAACACGAATATGTTTTTATTATTAGTTCTTTAAGTCCATGTCTTATGGGAAACGCAGTGCCAGCAGCATGCAGTGCGCACACGCAAGGTCTAGAACTGTTTACATCTGCAGTCCTGATAACGTCAAAGCATTTTTTACGCTCAATAAAATTCATATTTAATAATATTTATACGCATTATGTCGCTTTCTTTAAGTAAAATAAAATATTCACCTTGAGCCGCTTTGTCGATGTACAGCAGCTCCGTATCGAAATTCATCAATTCCGGGAAGTTCTGTCGGATGGTAGCCACGATGTAGTGCAACAGCGACACCCTTTTATCCGTCGACTTCGTATCCATCAACGTGTCCAACGACTGCAGCTTGAACCCGTACGCTGGCCCACGCTTACTGCTGTTCAAATAGTTCCCGAACGCTAGAATGATTTCTAGAACATTCCGCAGCTTCTGCGAGGACTTGACCGATGACGAACCTGATATTATCGCGTGTATTTGCGGAGTTATCAGGTGTATGTTGTCATAGAAATTACCCATGTAACTCATTATGGATAATTTCGCCGAGATTCGTTCGACTTTCGCTAGTTGCATGAGGAACTTGTCTTCTTCGGTCAGTTGGTTGATGTTTTTCTTATCGGCTACGTATTCTTTGTAGGCTTTCTGTTCTGCCTCGGTTGGGATCATACGTTGGAGTATCTCTACGCTTTCTAAGGGCAGCTGCTTTAAGTCCAGGTTGTTGATCGCAGCGATGACCTTCTCAACGGGCGTGTCGAGTTTTCGTCTTGATATAGCTGTAAAGAAAGTTAAGTGTAAATATTATGATATCGCCGAATCTAAAAGGAAAGAAAAGTAATTGGATTCTTAATGAAATTTAATTTGATTAAAATAAAAGACAATAATATGTCTATGTACTTAAATGATATGATATGTAATTGTAACGTCTGCGTGTATGTGTGCGTGTGCGTGCGTGCGTATCTGTTTGTGTACTGGTGTGCATTAATGTATGCGGTACAGGCGTGCATGTATACGTACACGTTCAGGCGTGCGGGCTTGTATATAGTTGTGTGCGTGTATGTATAGGTCTCATTTATGCATGCGTGTATAAGTAGCGTTACGAATCTTTAGCGCTGAACGAAACCTGCGCAGAAGTCGAGGGGACGGCGCGGCGCGCGGGGCGCATGCTCGTCGGGTGCGCGACCGTTGATTGGTTGTCTCAGTCGTGTTGTATTTCTCGCACCAATACGTCAATTACGATCGCGATTCTACCGATGCGCAGTTATTCTCGTTCAGCGCTAAACATCCGTGACGCGACCTATACGTGCGTGCGTGTGTGCGTGTGCCTCACCGATGTTGCGCAGGCGCGTGTGCTCGAGCAGCGACACGGTGTCGGGGCGGCGGAAGCGCTTGCTGGGGAAGGAGGCGAGCTCGTCGGCGGCGCGCGGCGCGGCGCACGCGCTGCCGATGCGGAACTTCTCCTCGAACTCCGCGAAGTTGATGCGCCGCCGCGGACGCTCCTCGTCCAGCTCGTTGAATATCGTGCCGCGGACCTGCAATACACATAAATATAGTAAACAACAAAGACGCTTTCTCTGTCCCTGTATCCCAATGTATGTATCCCTTATAATCTTTAAAACTACGCAACCGATTCTCATGATGTTTTATTATAGATAGAGTGATTCAAGAGTATATACATAATTCTCTAGTATTCGCAGCGCTCGTACTATTAAAAAATTAACAATAACAATATGTAATTAATCACATACATTTTGGAGACCCTACATTGGCAACCAAAAAATAAAACACAGCTGTCGAATGGATAACTGAAATATATGACATGCCGCGTTAAAAATATTCCATCTTCTACTATACCTACGATGGATGAAGAAAGCCCGGCGTCGCCCACAATACACATAGTCATTAAACATCACAACTCAAACTCACTTGATTTGGCTTCAGCGCGATCCAATTGAGCGTGGGCAGTTTGTACTTCGTATCCACTTTCCTTTTGATCGTCATCGCGTCCGTGTGCTGCGGGGGCAGCATGTTACCCGGCGCGGGAGGAGCTGGCGGCGCGGGTGGGGGGATCAACACTGGAGGGGGAGGTGGCGGGGGAGGTAGGGGAGCCGGTGGGGGAAGGGGAGGTAGGGGGGGTTCGGCAGGCGGGGGTGGGGGGTGGATTCCGTTGAGGTGCGCGTGTGTTGTCGGGAGCGTGTGCGCGTGGGGCGTGTGCGGCGGGGAGGCGTGGCCGTTGGTCGTGCCGTTGCAAAGTGCGTGCGAGGATATCGCTCCCACTGTAACAATGATAATAATAATAATATTATATACGTGTTACACATTGTATGTGTTGTGAAACTGATGGTAAATAATGTCTGGTATGAGATAAATATGTTGCTTGACGCTCGCAACAGTACTCATTAAAAGCCATGTTTTTAATTTAAAAGAGCTAATAGTTATAGTTTTTCTCTTTAGAAACTACTATCTGAACCGGTTCTATACTGATGCAAAATATAATATTTACTATGGTGACTCAATATATGATTATTCCTGAATTTTAATAATATTATTGACACATAAGTTTAGATAAGCAACAGGTAGACCTCAAAAAAATAATTTTCAGCCATAAGTATCAAACTCATTACAAAGAAGAAACCAATTTATTGAAATGTTTACACATACAAGACATATTTATACGTACTGGAAGCTCCCCTGGGGAGGGACTTGGTGAGGGATTCCAGCTCCTGCACCTTGGACTCCAACATCGACTGCCGGTTGCGGGAGTCCTGCTGCGCCCGCCGTAGCGTCGACACCTGGATATTACATATATTGGTAATTAATTTAATATCAATCTTAATACATATATAAATTACGTGTCACGTTGTTTGTCCGCGATTGACTCCTAAACTATTGAACCGATTTTTAATTAAATTTGGACACCAAGTGCAGTTTGATACAACTTAAAAGATAGGATGGGTTATATCCCGGTATTGCCCCGGGGATGGGAATTACGCGGGTAAAACCGCGGGTCACAGCTAGTACTTTATGTCCTTTATACGTTTTGTATGAAACTAAAATACAATAAAATTGTCTACTGTGTTAAAAGTTTTAATTATTTAAATTTGAGGTCTTATTGTCCCTTTTAAAACAATTTATAGGCTACGTTTATGTAACAGATTCATAATTGCTTAAAGGTTTATGATAAAAATGTATGTCACAGTGTAATAATACGTAGTTAATTTCAATTGGAAAAAATTAAAATTTTCAAGTTCGCTCATTTAAGGACTTTTCATAACAAACAAAACAAGGTAATAATTTTTCTGTAAAATTCAAATATGGTACAGATTATGTATTAAACTGACAGTTGTTCTTATAAACTGTCAAATAGTTTAAACTAGTTTTAAAAACATTACCTCTTCAACAACCTGTCGTCTCGCTTCCGCAAGTTGGTCCCGTTCTTGCCTGACTTGCGCAAGTTCAGATTCTAGTGTCGCCAATTTGGCGATTGCGTCCCTTTCTAGCGCGGCCAGCCTCTCGTGCGCCTGAGCGAGATAGAATATTCTTTTAATCATGTATACGATAAAAACAATTTAATAGAATATTTCTGGTATTGTTGTAATTTAATTTAAGGGACAATAAAAAGTTTTGTAAACTCTTTGTTTTGAAATTACGTCTACGATTAAACGTTATTGATGAAACGTTAGACTGAGATAGCTATAAGCTAACTACAACATTGGACAAATAACTATTCTCATATTAAAAGGTTCACAACTACCCTTCTTGAAGTTATCTCCGGTATACCCCCGCAATCTATCTGCCTTAGGATCCTTAAATCCCTCCCTACCCCCCCTTCTATCTTTGTACCTGGAAACCCCAAATTCTCCCGCCCCCCGGGAATGTATCTGCTCTAGAGCCTCTAAATCCCCCCTCCCCCCTATCTAGCCGCTACTCACGTGTCCGAGCTCGTCCTCCAGCTCGCTGACCTTCTCGAGCGCGGCCGTCTTGGTCTCGCTGTCCTCCATGAGCGCCGCCACGTCGAACACGTTGTCCAGGTACGCCGATATTTGTACCTGACGAGGGTTACTCTTGTTATAACTCGTACCAATTAACTGTGCACTCCGCTGGAATGTGCCCAGTCCCCACTCGCCCCAAGAGCTCAGTAGCGATAGCAAATTTGTTACTGTTGCGGGTCTTTAGTTTTTAATCGTCTAAATACGGCTTTATTACCCTGTGGTTGTTAGTGATTCGTTGAGTTTTTACTTTGTTAAGCTTACAGAGATACTTTTGCATGATACTTTTAATTATTATTAGATTAACCTAATTGGAAATGAAACCAAACTTTTATCGACATTAAAAAATGGTAATAATATTATATTAAATTATTTTAATTTCTCTGTCAACGGTACCGTCCGAATGACGTCAACAATCACCTGCAAGTCTTCGCTCTCGCACATGCGCAGGCGCTCGAGGTAGTCGTCCAGCTTCAGCGCCGTGAACTCGTACTGCAGGTGCACTCGGAAGTTCATATCCTCGACCGAGTGCACTATTATATTCACGAACTGCATGCACGCCACCTGTGCGAAGCGAAATATTTTAAACAAACGCACACCGCGTACGCACTACACGCACACATTTGCTTGTACCTTTAGAAAAGTGCTTTAAATTAGAAATAAAATACTTACCATAAATTCAATATGGAACGAGTCATAGTTCATGAAGTACTCCATCAGCGTGTGGAACCTTCTCGGCTCCCCGACCACTTCCTGAAACGAAATATTAATTATCAATCTATAACTTATAAACAATGGGAATCAATGCCAATTTAAAGGGCTATTATCAAAAGTATGGTCGTGGATACCGGTAAAAGCGAAAAGGAAAAAGGGAAATACGGAATGGCAAAAGACAAAGAGGGAAAATGAGAAAGAGAGAAGTTGGAAAACGGAGCTTATTGCTCTTAAAGGACTTACCTTGAAGTTATCAAACGCCGACAGTATGATCTGATGGCCACCTTTGACCAGGCAGATTGCCGCTAGTAGTTCCAGCACCAACGCCTTGGTCCTCAACGAGTGGTGCACTAGAGACAGGGCTATGCTGTTGATCGCTTCCCGATGTTGGATCACCATGTTGAAGCCGTACTGTTGAAGATATGATTAAGTCATTTAAATTGCCCGTGTTTGTTCTGTTGTCTGTCTTCGGATAGTGGACCGTTATTTTGAACAACTTGAAATGCTATTTTTACTTTTCTGAAATACTATGAAGATTTTTTTTTCCTCGTATTTTTATTACAAATTCGCATCACAAACATTCAGAATATATTTCCTTAAAGACGGCGTAATTTCCACAAGTAAGAATAATCCCATAAACCTAAAACGCTTCACCACGAAACAACAAAAATCTACCAATATACTAGTGCTTTATATGATTCTGTCACATTTTTTGGCAAAGCCAGAGTGTCTTCTTTCTGTCTTTATTTATTTATTGTTAAATATCACTTATCAATAAATATTTCTTTCATTCTATCTTTCTACGCTCTAGCTGGGAACTCTGGTGAACGGTATACTGATTAAATTTAAATTCAACAAACAGGAAATAAACGTCTTTAATAAAAGTCCCCAAAGAAACATCTATCGTGGCAAGTCAATATCAGTCCTCGATTAACGCTGACCTTATTATTCATAATAGCGCGCATACACATGATGCACACGTGTATATCATCGGTCGAAGCGCCCATGTTCAGCCTCGCTGCATGACGCGTCCTTCTTCTGGCTACCGCTGGACTTCCAGCACCCTCGATCTCGGAGTCCGCTGACCTGGCCCTCCGTCGCCACGTGGAACTGAGAGTAGCATTGGCTTCTTGTCCGCTGCAGTCTGACGTCGTTGTGTTGGCTGTTTGGGATACATATAAAGGGTTGAAGTATTTCATACGCCTCCTGATGTTACCAGGTTTAAGTATAAATTGGAGTATTTGTAGCGTCCTAAGGCGTGTACATTAGAAAACTATTGAATCGAAACTTCTTTTAAAACTTCCCTACTTAGATGCACAAAAAGGGAAGGACATTGGGTATTTTTTATACAAATAGCGGGAAAACGGGCAGCAGAGATGCCTATGTTAAGCAGCACTAAACTTTAAAGTTTGCTGGCCTTCTTAAACTCTTCCAAATCGTACAGGTAAGTAGCTAGTACGTATAATTGAAGCCTACCCTGGTGAATGCCATCGCTGGACTGGCTCCGAGCGAGTGCTATCCTCTGCTCGTGCCGCATCATGCTCAGCCGGAAGCTTAGGTAGTCAATTAGCACATCCAGCCCTTGGTTCTGGTCGTTCAGGAATTCTCGGACCCATCTGGAAGTGGACACATAGTTTAAGCTAATATTCTCTATAATAGCTCCAATTAATAGTTAAATCTGTTTGAAAATCTTTGTTGTTGTCATTAAAATTTATATTTTAGGTAATTATTGTTATTATTGCATAAATGCAATTAGAGCAGTATCGTAGGTATGATAAAGAATAGCCCACATTATTAAAACATACAAAATCCATTAAGATTGAGATTACTCTAGATTTTAAAAAAATTATAAAAAAAAACATTAATTTAATAAGAAAAACGAGAGTTATCGTTAAAATTTTATTAGTCTATAAAATGCTACCGAATTAGTTTGGTAGTATCAAAATTCTGCTTAAAACATTATCAGGACATTTCAAAGTAATCTTAACAGCGGATTTCCTTTGGGTCCGAATGTATTGTGATTATCCTTGTATAATACTTGTACATGTTATTATATCTTTCTATTTAAAAGTGAGGTTATTATAATAATTGATTTATGTTCTTTTAATGAAATTGGAACTCACTCTATGTGGTTGGTTCGTAGCGAAATCTCCAAATCACGAAGCACTTGCGTTGACGTCGAGTCGCCTACCATTTTTCTTTTCTGTAATTAATAGTTCAATATTATTAATAAATGGACCACTCAGTGTCCTCACAATATTACTAAGAAGAAACTATAGAAGTTTCATACAAAGTTTACTAAGAATTTGAGGACGAAAGTGGTTGTAACCTTTCTCTGAAACACAAGGAGGATCCTCGACTAGTCGAACAACTGATCGGCCGGTTGTTAGGCCCTCATGGTTAGATGTCGATATGTTCGATACGTTGTATATATATGCAAGTCTCGAAAAATATCATATGTGCGATTCAGAGCTCGGCGATTACATCAGACCTTTTCCAATCTCCTACAGACAACATTCACCGTCTTTTTTGTACTATCCTAGACATGCGCAATCAAAACCACCCCGTTATAATGTATCCTTATATTAATCCTCGTAATCAAGAAATACCTTCATTCCTTCTCCTCACGCTTTAGCCATAACTCGCGATAAACCAGACTACCTCAGTTTTCACTGAGCGGTATGGTCATAACTAGACGCACTAAATTGGTCCATAGCCTTATATGAATGCATTCCTCGAGTATGTTTTCAAACTTTGTATCTAGTTTGTTGTTTCTTTCATAAATTAGTTTGATAAGAAAATGTAGTACACTTAGTAGTGTCCGACGCTCCATAAAAAATATGCAATGCTCATATTAAAAATATTTCAAAACTACTTTTTTGTGAAGAATTTCATATAGAGAAAATAATATCTGATATACGTTTGATCAACTTTAACCAGCATCGCTGGAATTAAGAAATATACCTATGGTTGATAAGCTCGACTACCTTATATGTATTATATTAAATAATATCAACTCATTAAGAATAAATTGTTAAAAATCAAAATAATTGAAGAATTAGAGAATATTTATGAAGCACATTATAGGTCGCGTCACGAATCTAGCGCTGAACGAAACCTGTGCAGAAGTCAAAAATAAGGTATCGAGGTAACAGATCGCGCGCGGGGCGCGTGATCTTCGGGTGCGCGAGCGTTGATTGGTTGTCCCAGTCGTGTTGTCTTTCTCGCACCAATACGTCAATTACGAGCACGATTCTACCGATGCGCATCTAATCTCGTCCAGCGCTTAACATAAATGACGCGTACTATACACTCGTGACAATTATACTTTATTACAATCTAGTCTGTTTACAATATCATCTGTCATAACATAACTACCACTTTGAACTGCCACAACAAATCACACAAACCTTTAGCAATTACCCCAACTCATGCTTCCATTACAATACACTACACTGTTCTTGTATCTGATCGCATTGATTCGCGATCTTCGATAGGGGTATTGCTATTCATTGTATGATGTATCGTAAGCCTCAAGTCAAGTAATGGAGGACAATAGGGCGCCGTGGCTTTTACTCGGTCGTCGGACGGCGAGACACGATCGCAATAATAATCGGTGATTCTGCACGATCGTGTGCAAAATCACTGATGTACGATGATTGTTAATGGAGCCCTTCCATCAATTAAACCATTCACATTGAGGCTCCTGGAAGTAGTGAGCTTTTAATGTAAGACAAAATGCAGTAACTTTTTTTAGAAACAATTGCTTGATTAAGATTATATGAAGGATTCGAAGTCATCACCGTAATGTTCACCAAATAAAGCTTGGGTGCAAATTGAAGCTTTGTGAGTTCAGAGAATTTTGACTTTTGACAGTCAATTATTTTGGGGTATCCTCACTATTAAGAGGAAAGAGAAATTGAATATTGTTTTGAAATTACGTTGCTAATTAAAACATTAACCCACAAACTAACTCCCATACACGACCATTACTTTAATGTGTTTAAAATACCTCCTTATATGTCTCATTCTCGACCAAACTAGTTTTTATGCGCCACAATAAAATATATACAGTTTGCATACAGTACCGAGTGCCAAGGTTAATGAGATGATAGCAAAAAGCGAATTGCCTTCGACAAAACAATTAAATCTCTGCATAGCGAACGGGTTTTGGTCGTAAACACCGTAATAGCAGTTTACTCACGCTCAACACAATGCATGACGTAACGTCTTCAATCAATGTGATTGGTGTGACTCACGAGGAATCTATCTAGCATTGATATATTCGAGCTTCGGACGATACGATATCGGGTCTTTCAATCGCCTTTTTCTATCTCATTTTTTGGGTAATAGGCTATTATAGCATTTTGTTTACAAAGACTATCAATGAATTTCTTACTGCAGATGACGTGTCATTCAAAAAGGATAAATAAAACCATAAATTTCCCACTCAAAAACTTTCCACAAATCGATCGCAGTTCGAATTTAAGTTTGACCAAATAAGCGAACATTGTTCTGTTAAACTATTTGCTCAAACTCTAACAGTAACAATGCACTATACATCAGGCGGTGTGTGTGCAATTTGCGGAGACAGTAATTAATAGTATAGCCCCGGGGTAATTGCATGCGGGCGGGGACCACTCCTGTGCCCGCAACTCAACGCAATCAGTGTAAATACTTTGTTTACTTTTTGTTAGTCCTGAGGTATCGATCATATTCAGTCCTTCTTAAAAATGGTTTGTATATAAATTTATCGGGCGCCGTCATTATATGAGAGCAAAATAAAATAATGGTACATTTCATATAAAAATTTCAATAACCCCAACACAATTCAGAATATACATTAAATCCTGAAGCTCTACTCCGAAAGCAATAGTCCTCGATATCGAGAAATTTTGATCGGTTACTGAATTATAATACTTAAGCTACTCTAATAAAGATTTGGATCGAACACCAATTCATCGTATTGTTGTCGAAACATAAACAAATACTTAATTTAATTCGAAGCCCAAAATCTGTATCGAAACTAGTCCAAATCGATGTCGGTTGTGTTAGGAATAGATCTTCTGATGACTACAGATACTACCAGTATAGTTGAGTTTGCACAACACATACCCTGTGACTCCTGGACGCCTTCGGGTCCAAGTATGTCCGGAGCCTGTTGAGATAGTGCGCCGGCGAGTCCTTCGCCTGCACCATGTCCTGGTCGCAGATGATCTCCCACTTCTTCTCCAGGTCGTAGTTGCGCAGCAGTTTTGCTTTGTCCGGTGGCAGGTCCATTGATGCCTATAACAACGGAAAACTCTTATAAGTATTTATGAAATGGATTTCTTCTTCATAACATTGATTGGTTTAAGAGACTGATTTATTTTGAAATAATCAATGAAATCAGGTTGAACCAAGACTTCAAAAACAAAGTCGTAAGCGTTTTCTAAAATTTCCACACTTTAAATCGCATAAATTACGCAAGTATCGCAGACATCAATCAAAATTAAACAATTAGCTTTGACAGACGACGTAATAATCAAACGTTTGAGGAATGCGCACGAAATCTTTAAGCAGAAAATCGGCTTATCGTTGCGTGAGGCAGATCCATTATGCACGCGTCTGCGCTTACGAAAACGTATTCCGCAAAATGAAACCCTATACCTTTATTACAGAGTACATTATCAGCTGCTGGTGAAGAATTTGTGTTCGAGTTTAATAATTAAGATGGATCAATTGCGCCAACATGACACTGGGGTCTATTAAACCGTATGTGTGGTAAGTACTAAGTATACGTTTACGATCGTAATCCTATTGGTGGTCTTTGATAGTTATTGCGCCAGTAACAGGACCTAATGTTCGCTTGGAATTCTTGCCTGTTTACGTTCGTTGAATGTTGTGGTCGGTGTGCGAGCTTGTCGGTGCTCAGGTTTAATGTATGAACTTTATAGTTAGAGATTCTCGTGGGTGATTGTGAGTTGTAAACTTTAGACGATCGTATTTATTTTGAAGAAGACAATTCACAAGACGATGTAGATAAGATTTACTATAGCTTCAGTCATTTGATTTTCGTACTATCTGTATAGTTATAATTATATTATATTTACCGCGTTAAATTAAATACAGTCACATATTCACAAAGATTTCTACTAAACAATTTATTTATTTATTTTATTTTTTTTATTTTACACTTCGTTACATATAACAATCTAAACCTTATAAAATAGAAAACATTGACCACAATGTTTTCTATTTTATAAGGTTTAGATATATGTATATTATCATTAACCCATTTATGTAATACTTAAGGAATAATTATATTACAATCTTACAAAACATTATAAAGTAACTAGCGACCTTATCATTCAAGAGCGCTCTTCCAGGTCACCAAAGACAGGAAAAAATCATCCCTTAAAAAAATTAAAAATCTAACAAATTCAACTACAACACAGTTACCAAACTGGCGGCCTTATCACTTAAGAGTGATCTCTTCCAGGCAACCAAGTCAGGACAAAACATACAAAATAAACAATTAGGTGGCGTATGGCGTAACAATATTGGTATAGTTTAATATGAAATATGAAGTAGTTAAATATTTGAAGATTTCGGTGCACATGCCTTTATGGGTTCCACCAAAGTAGACATTATGACGTCACACGCGGACGTCCCTTCAACCATTGTTGTCTACCGGCGTTAACGAGTGACCTTCAGTTTTATTTCCTCTACTTTGTTCCTCCTTTTTATACTAAACAAATATTATACAGACACAGTTAACTCTTCATTTATGTCCTATCGACTATACCATTTAAACAATGTATAAATAAAAATTGCATGGTTTAAAATTATAATGAAATTAAAAGAGAAGATTGATAAAGATATTTTTTTTATTCTATACTAGAACGTGAATACGTGAACTTTCATATAAACTTTGACCCCCCCCTTATAACCCTTTTTTCCAGTAAAAAAAGTAGCCTATGTCCTTCTCCTGGCTCTAAACTACCTCCCTGCCAATTTTCAGCTAAATCGGTTCAGGCGTTCTTGAGTTATAAGTGAAGTAACTAACACGACTTTCTTTTATATATATAGAGATAATGTTCAGGGTTTGTGTCCGATCGGGACACAACTGTCTGTCTGTTTTGTTGATAACAAAATCGTAATCTTATTATATTAATAAATCAAATATACTATTAAGTATGTATTCACTGTGACTGTGGGTTTGCGTGATAGATATTATTTTCATTTGAAGTGAGTACTAACTTCTTATAAGAAGAGCCGATTACTATTATAGTACGCGTCACGAATCTTTAGCGCTGAACGAAACCTGCGCAGAAGTCAAAAATATGGTATCGCGGTAGCGGCGCGGCGCGCGGGGCGCGTGATCGTCGGGTGCGCGAGCGTTGATTGGTTGTCCCAGTCGAGTAGTCTTTCTCGCACTTATACGCCAATTACGAGCGCGATTCTACCGATGCGCAGCTATTGTCGTCCAGCGCTAAACATAAATGACGCGTACTATACAATATGTACTACCTTCTCGCGTGTGGCCATAGCAACCTCCGGGTGGTCGCAGCACGAGATCGCACAGGTCAGAGCCGTTTGATAAATAAATAATTAATATCAACATCTACATCCATCATATTGAATTGTATAAATGTTTATAAATTTCTATTAGTCTTTCGCGCAAAAACTATTTTATAGACTAACCAATGATTGTCATGCCGATTTCTATTCAATTTGAATTTTAGATACCTAATTATTATTATAATACTAAGGTTATTAACGTTAAGAGATTCTTTTGATAATACACAGAATATATACGAGTATAATAAACTTTTATTATTTTAACATTTACTCAACTTAAAACTGGAACCGCACACTAATATAAGAACATATATTCTTATAACTTCCCATTCTCAAGCTATAAATAAAACAAAATTAAATCCCTTGCTTGTCGCGCGAGATACGACACATTCCCGTCATAGTACACACACACCCACACACACACACACACACACACACACCCACACACACACACACGAACACACACACACACGAACACACACACACATACATACATACAATGGTACACACACACACACACACA
>JADANM010006310.1:1074715-1111121 GCA_026213755.1 Eurema hecabe | reverse complement strand
TAATTGTCATCAATCATAATGATTTTATTCATCTATTTTGTGTTTAAAATAATCAAACACAAACTTTTTACTTGTATGTATAGTACGCGTCACGAATCTTTAGCGCTGAACGAAACCTGCGCAGAAGTCAAAAATAAGGTATCGAGGTAACGGCGCGGCGCGCGGGGCGCGTGATCGTCGGGTGTGCGAGCGTTGATTGGTTGTCCCAGTCGTGTTGTCTTTGTGGCACCAATACGTCAATCATGAGCGCGATCCTACCGATGCGCAGCTATTCTCGTCCAGTGCTAAACATAAATGACGCGTACTATATTGTTGTGATAATTATATTGTAAGTTCTTGACATGACCACGATTTTGTGACACCTAGCGGCGCCATAGTCGGATCCGCCATTGATTGCATATTATACACATACGATACAAATTAACAATAAATAAATTCGGACAGGAAAAGAGAAGAAAAGAGATTACATTTGTAGGTGTTCTGGTTATTTTTAAGTGTCTATTTCCGTTATCTATAACGGTTGAAACCGTGGCAACGAATGACGTTCTATTCTTTGTGTTTACGTTCTAGACTTTATTAGTCTCGTGTGGTACGGGACCCTAAAAACTAATAAAATGATTCAAATCAACCCGACACGTGTTAAAACCAAAATTCTATTACTTACATGCAGCTTTGTTTGTATGTCTCTACGTGTTAATCTCCGAAATTGTGAGTTGGATTTGCTTACTTTGGTTTTTACTTTTTACCATGATTTTAACTGGCCCAATTCGAACTTTACCACCTCGTTAACTAATTTTTGAGACTTGTGCGAAGCCGGGGCATACTGCTAGTGGTTATTAATTAGATAAAGAAACATTTATGTAGATAATTATAATAAGTATAGATCAATACACGTGGCGCTTGCAACACGATCCTATCGTAGTGTCATGTCATCTCTGTTCCATTGTACAGATAAATACGGCTAATAACAAACACATCACGATATATTAACACGATCCAGACTAAAAATAACAATTTATTTATATAAGCATTTTCATTTAGTATCGCCATCCGTAAATAATGAATCGTCAATAAAAGTAACACTATTAAACTAATATTATTTTAATTGTATATCCAACATTTAACTGGGGTAGAATATTGTAAGTAATATTTATATATTTAAATTGGGTTTAAATATAATGTAGTTAAGCTTAAACAATAAAAATTAACCGACTTCGAAATAAAAAGCAAGAAGTAAATTTGCTTCGCACAAAGTAATACGTATTTTCATTTAGTATTTAGAAATGACTTGATAGTTATTTCCGTGCCGTAATGTCGGTACCAAGTAAAAGCTACAACAATCTATACAATATCGATAACCAAACAAACAGTTAATTTTTTACTTGGCACCGACTCTAACTGATAAAAAATCTCATGAAAATCGCTTACATTATACTAAGTAGTGAAGTAGTATATAAATACAATAAATTTTGTCTTATAGTACGACGGCCTATCAAATAACCTTTAAGAATCAAACAGTAGGCCTATGATGTAGGTAGGAAGGTCAGCTCGAAGGCCAACACCGGAAAATAACATAACCATGCTATTTATTGAATATATTGAACCGGTCACGATGTATGTAAATTATTATTGTTAGCGGAGTTGAAAGATTCAAAAATCTAAAGATATGTATTACTGCTGCTACCCTTTTTTTTTGTACGGCGTAATTTCCTATTACGGATAGCGCGACCTTCTTGGGGGAGAAGGACGGTTATGTCGGACTCGCCAGAAGGGCCACTACCGACTAGAACCTACCGGTGTTCCGTCGCGCACCCTTTCGGGGGGCGGACCTGCTGAGGACGCACGAAGCAATCGTCCGCAAGCCCGCCAGGATTACTACCACTACCTTTTGTGTAAAGCGACTGTCTCTAATACTATTTTGATAGTAGTATCTATAAGTAGCGTCAAGAAACTTTAGCGCTGAACGAAACCTGCGCAGAAGTCAAAAATAAGGTATCGAGGGGACGGCGCGGCGCGCGGGGCGCATGAGCGTCGCGTTGATTGGTTCCCTAGTCATGTTGTCTTTCTCGCACCAATACGTCAATAACGAGCAAGATTCTAACGATGCGCAGCTATTCTCGTCCAGCGCTAAACATTCCTGACGCGACCTATACATAGTATTAATGAGAGTCGCTTTCCAAGGACCATATGAGCATTTAAAACGACTTCTAACTGTAAACTAAAAAAAAAAACTAAAAACTAATAAGGGAATAATACATTTGCTATACACAAAGTATTACATATATGGTATATAGAAATGATTAGGTATATAAAATTAATTATTTTATAATTTAGAAGTCATTACCAAGTACAAGTTTAAACAATATCTAATTGAGAATCGTCCTTTTTTCGATGTCGGTTAAAAATTATGTTCACTTTTAAATAAGAATTTTCTAGAAACAGAATTGTTTGAACCTCACTTAAAACCTACAAACGAAATATTAAACCAGCTGTGTATGTTTACCAAGTCTATTTATAAAGATTTTTAAGACACATTGTTCTACTTAAGCCGGTAAGTTATTTACTTGTTATGCTTCCGTATTGAAGCCTTCCTGTTCTCAACTTAATAACACTTACGAATAATGAAATCGTTAATTATATGAATAACAGTAACTTGTCTATAGAAAAACAGAACGCAAGAAATTAATTTGAAATACAATACATAAGGAACTTACATTTACCGTTTATATTTGAAACTAGCTATGCCAGCGACTTCGCCCGCGTAGAAAAGTGACATTGGGCAGCATTTTTGAAAATGCCTAACCCGCGCCAACAAACATTCTTTAAATTGCCATAACTTTTTTATTTATCAACCGATTGACATGAATTAAAGACTAAATGTTAAGTTAAGCTTACCGTTCTGAGATTTCTGAGATTAGCGTGCACAAACAAACAGACAAAGATTCCAAAAATCATTGTTTTGGGTTCTATTGCATTAATAAAGGTCTCCTGTAATATTTTTTCACATGTATGTTCCATGTACAGACAGCGACTCGTTACGTTTTTATTATATGTATAGATTTATGACTAAATTATTAAGTACTAGCTGTTGCCCGCGACTCCCTCCGCGTGGACTGTCATATAAAATTTGACCCCCCTTTTCCTCCCCTTATAACACTTTTTACCAGTTAAAAGTAGCCTGTGTTTTAGCTCAGGATCTGCACCCTGTGTGTACCAAATTTCATTACAATCGGTTTAGCCGGTTTGGCCGTGAAAGCGTAAAATTATAAAAAGTTTTAACCCCTCGCGCAACTTTTTGAGGGTTGATTTTTAAAAAAAGATGCCTATGTCCTTTCCCAGGCTTTAGACTATCTGTGTACCAAAATTCGTTCTAATCGGTTCAGTAGTTTTAGCGTGAGGGAAAGACAGACAGACAGAGACTTTCGCATTTATAATATTATAGTATGGAAGTATGGATTACTTTAAATACACGTATTTTATTTATGATATTTAAAGAGTAGTTATATATATCCGTGCGAAACCGGGGCGAGTCACTAGTTCACGATATAAGTATAGATGCACTCCCGCACTCGCTCCACGTGTATGGCTGCGCGTGCGCAGTTCTACAGTACTACATTCTATACAGCTAATGACGCCGACCGCCAACCGAGGCGCCGGTAAGGCCAATGTACACTATCAATGACTGGATGACCCGACCGATCCTACCTATCCTCAGCTTGGATTTTTTCAATCTCCACATCTTTTCTTTATAACTCAAAAATATATATTTCGCAACTAGCTGTTGCTCGCGACTTCGTCCCCGTTGATTTGTTTTTCCATTATTTCTTCGCTTCTATTAGTCGCAGCGTGATGTTATGTAGCCTAAAGCCTACCTCGATAAATTGTCTAATCCATAAAAAAATAAATTTTCAATACGAACCAGTAGTTCCTGAGATTAGCGTGTTCAAACAAACAAACAAATTCTTCAGCTTTATATATTAGTATAGATTAAGGCAGCGTTGGTAAGAAACGCATTCCACCTTTTTTTCTTCGATTCCCTTTGCACAACAAACTACAGTTTTTTATACAGCCTCTGACACTCAGCAATAATGTGTCTATCTATTATCAAGATCCCGAGATTACGCCTTACAATTTAACAAACACACAAACTTTACTTCTTTATGATGTATACGCTTAGTACATAAACTATGTACTAGATGCGCGTGCGCAGCGCAGAGCGCTACACGTGGAGAGAATACATACGTAGTAGGAACGTACATGTATTAATATATTGTGTTTTTCATAATATACTAATATGTAAGGTTTAGTTGATATTTCAGTACTGTAATTTATTTATAAAAGATGTTTTCATTATTTTCTTAACTGTGTATACCAGCTGCGGTTTTACCCGCGATTTCATTACCGGGTAAATACCGGGGTAAAAAGTATCCCATCACCTATGCTATACCTCCTATTTATAAATTATACAAGTGAATAATTACTAATAAGTTCCCCTTGATTCCTCTGGTCTGCCATCATTAGATGCTGATGTCCTAACCTGGGATAAAATGTCCTAATGTGGCACCATCTGTCAAGTATCACCTTTCCAACAAAAAAAAATCATCAAAATCGGTCCAGACATGGTAAAGTTATGCGCGAGCATACATAAAAAAGCATGGTTTAGCCATGTAATTAAAAAACCTTTACTTTTGAAGTCGGTTATTTTAACCTCTATATTAAAAGCTCAAATAGGTGTATTGTTAGATAAATAGATGTTTTTTTGCGTAACTTTATAAAAAAAAACTGTATTTTTTTATTTTTTTCATATAAAATAACCGACTTATCTATAAGTAGTATACCGTAGCAACCAAGTAAAGAGTAAATATTTGCTTACCTTTTTGGGAGTGTTTGGTGTAAAGAGGACTAAATGAAAGTGTATATTGTTAGCTTAGCGAACAACCAACAATGACGGGACAAATATTTGGAAGCATTATAAGCTTGCCCTCTGAGTGGTTGTATTGTGATTGTGATTCAATCTTTATTATCGTTGGTAAATATTTTGATATATGTATTGCTTTATTGGAAACTCGGATCGGTTGAAGTTGACTAAAGCTTTGTTGGTACTTACTTGGTAACATTATAGTTTACTATAAAAGTTGATGAATTAGAAAAAAGGTCAATATAAATATTTTTTGTCAGTGTTCGAATCGGTGTTCCCTGCTTATGATATTACTAATACCCGATTAGTTTTTTTTTCATCTTGCTACGAAACTTATAATTATATCTTTTTATTAGGGTTCCGTAGCCAAAATGGCAAAAACGGAACCCTTATAGTTTCGTCATGTCCGTCTGTCCGTCTGTCCGTCTGTCCGTCTGTCACAGCCGATTTACTCGGAAACTATAAGTACTACAGTGATGAAATTTGATGGGAATATGTGTTGTATGAACCGCTACAAAAATATGACACTAAATAGTAAAAAAAAGAATTGGGGGTGGGGCCCCCCATACATGTAACTGAGGGATGAAATTTTTTTTTTCGATGTACATACCCGTGTGGGGTATCAATGGAAAGGTCTTTTAAAATGATATAAAGTTTTCTAAAAAACATTTTTCTTAAAGTGAACGGTTTTTGAGATATCAGCTCTCAAAGTCGTAAAAAGTATGTCCCCCCCCCTCTATTTTTATAACTACGGGGTATAAAATTCTAAAAAAAATAGAGGTGATGCATGCTAATTAACACTTTCAACGATTTTTGGTTTGATCAAAGTATCTCTTATAGTTTTTGAGATAGGTTGATTTAACTGTAATTTTGGTTAAGTTATTGTGCTTACACTGAAAACGATGGCTGAACCTTATAAGATAGATCAAAAAATATACTACAGTATTGTACACCTTTAAAAATCCGCGATGATATAAAATCTTTATAATGTAGGTACCAAGGCAAAATATCGGGAGAGTTTAGGCTCCATTCACCAGGTGTATAAATTGACATAATAAGTTTATTATATTTGCTGCTACGGAACCCTTTGTGCGCGAGCCCGACTCGCACTTGGCCGGTTTTTTTTAGTTATAAGATTTGATTTATGTAGGTATAATATCTTCATCGAGTTTTTACTTCTACTAAAAATATAATATCGAAGAATAGCAAGTTTATAAACCTTTAATGAATTCCATTTTACAATATCGCTAGACATATTACAATTTATCTGTACGTATTCAGAAATAAAGTATTAATAAGTAGGTGCGTTTGTTTACGAGCTAAAAACGTGTAGCTCGCTCCCACGATAATAGTTTCAACATTGACCTTTAAATACAATGAATGGGGCCGGCTTTCCTTTTGAGATGTTCTTAAAATAACTTCATATAGGTAGCAGGATTTAGTGACATTGCCTTTTTACGACAAAGGTAGGGTAGGAAATGCTTTTTGCATTAGGAATCCGATAGGTTGAACTTATTATAATTTTTTTTTATATAGGGGGAAATTTATGAATCTCGGTGAATAAATTAAATAAAAAATACTATAGCACACTTGTACGGTATGCCACGCTAAGCAGCAACTTGATAACGGATTAATTACATATTTACTTATTTTAGCCCGCTTTAAGCATAACGCGAGGGATACGTTCTGAAAAATTCGCGTTAACTGAAATTCGCGAATATATCGAGGTTTATGACTAAATTTAATTTCGATATTTGAACTATCCAAATATCGAAATTCCGCATTATGCGAAATAATGCTTAACGTTAAACGTTTTAAATTCATCTTTCTTCATCAAGTAGTGCTTACGCGGGATGCGTGTAACGGTGTAATTACATGTGCAGTGCCAGAAAATTAACAAATGTTTTCCTTTAATTTGAGATTGATCGGAATGTCACACTATGCTCTGCAATTGAAAAACTAGCTATTTTTATACGCAGTCTTTGTCGTAATGCGAGGCATTTGAGCGAGAAATTTGAAATTCGCGCCATAGTGAAACCGCGTATGCCGTGGTCAAGCTAAGCTGAGTATTACTCGAATAGTTAATATCTAGCCAGACAATAATTTGACTAACGAGCCCATAAATTATGCATATGGTTTATTCAAGACTACAAATATGCCTAATACATATAGCTCTTTATCCATATGTCGAAAACTTGTATATACAAATTCTCGACTTCAGATCACATTGATCAGAAGATCAAATCAGACAGGAAATGTTACCATAAAATTTTTGCTTTTTTACTAAAGTCGAAGGGAAATCGGCTTATCGCCCCTGGCATTTTTATTTATATTTTTACTTTCGTTGCCCTTTCAGAGGCCCATATCATCTACCAAATATATTCACGATACTTGGCGAACATGAAAATCGTTTTAGCTAATTCATTTTGAGGATCAAAAACCGAACGTATAGGTAATTCTTTTTTTGTATTAGATTATTTAGACTAGCTGTGTCCCGCAGTTCTATCCGCGTTATCTTTCATTATTCAGTACGTTGTAGTTATTAGGATAGAGGGCAGGAACGTAAGAAATTCATTTTTCAAAATCGACTCTTATCTGTTTAAAAAGAATCACCTCTCTGTACTTAGTTTACTAAGTTAAAAAGCACATAACTATAAACTTCTTGACATCGAAGATCAGCCACTCACTGGTTCAACTGGTCGAGTATTTTTTTTTATTCTATTAGGTGGTGAGACGAGCTGGACGCACTCCTGATGGTAAGAGGAACGCCAGCCCATAACCAATGTAGTGCTACCCAGAACTTTGCTCCGGGCAGACTTTGAGTCATTAGATGTTAAGACTTATGAGCCTTATTCTTATCCTCCCTTTGGTTCAGAGAAAGCTAACATAGTAACATCGTCTACTTCCTCTACATGCCATTCAACTTTACTGCAGCCTTTGTCTATTTTTAGCTCATAATAATTAGAACAGCAACACGCCTTCATCGTCTCTTACATACTATAACTCTCCTGTAAAACTAGTCTCGGTATATGTTAATTACTAGCGATGATAAGAAACCAGCCATATACGAGTCAAACTTGCGCACGCAGAGTTCCGTACCATCCTTATTATTATGTATTTTTAAATTATTTTATTATGTAAATCTCACGCAAAAACGACAAAATTGATTTGGCTGATATTTTTAGTTTTCTTAAAATTGGTTGATATTTTTTTTGTTACCGTATATTGTTTTACTATCACGGTTCATGAAATAAAGCGTGATAACAGTCTCAGTAATAGGGACTCTAGAAGTACTAGTGTACTTACCCAGTAAGATTATTAGTAGTAATAAGGGCTGTTAGTAGTAATAGTTTAGTCGTTTGGGTGATTTACTAAAAGTCCCGTGGCTTCTAGATGTGTCAATAGGAGTTTGCCATCAACTTTGAACGTCTACGTTTACACTTTAAATTTACTTTAAGAATTCTCCAACTCGAAAAATGGGACCCCTATAAGCGTAAGACCTATCTACCTTCCATTGCGGTGTTTGATTAATTGGTAAGTCGTTACTTCTTCATTGCAACACTAGGTATAAACTTAGGGATTTACCCCCTTGGTGTGGAACCCTAAAAATGTTTCGTCTGCAGTTACTAAGCAGGTGGCAAAAGAAATTATCCTCCACGCTCCGACTCCGGCGCAGTAACGGTCGCCATTGTAATTGATCGATAAATTACCGACGATACGCCGCGCCGGTAATATCAGCATAATTGATTACTACGAACTATTTGATCATTAAAATAAATGTTAATTAACATTTGAGCTTGTTCAATATATTTGTAATTTACATTTGTATATTTTTGGGGGTAGATGTTGCTATATGTATATATGTATAGGAAGTATTTTAAAAGAAATGTGTGTATGTATTGTATCCGTTATCTAGTATAACACTAGCTCTGTTTAGCGTGGGACAAGATGCGCTGTGTTAAGAAGCGTCCAAAGAGTATTTTTTATTGTTAAGTTTAAATTAAGTTTAAGAAACGCGTGTAAGTCCTTCTCTTAAATAACTTATTTATTTATAAGGCATTATTAATTATTTTCACAAACAATTCTTAATTTTGTAAACAAGTTAAAGTCAGTAGACTTATTTGTTTTCAATCAGGCATATTGTTCAAGTTGATTAAATGTATCAAGTTCGAAGTAAACAGGAATGCTTAATCTTAATCTAAGACACATTCGAAGGTTAAAGTCTTCTAGAATTTGATACAATATGAATAGGTGTAGATAATTAAAATCTCATGCTGTTTAATTTATTGCATACTTTTCTTTCAAATTATTTTTTTGTCTCTTGCACTAATGTTTATATTAAAATGTTAAAACTAAAGCATAAGTCTTTACTTATTCTGAGTTCTGAATCGCACTTACGGTATTTATTAGAAACTTAGGATATATAAAATATCTCGACTTCGAATCCTATCGAATCGTACTCGTATCATCCTCAGTCCCCCCCTCTGTTTCCATATCTGGCATCTAGGAGGTTCACGATTGAGATTGTCTTAGATGTCTTACTGTTACTTCACCTTAGGAAGGAAGCCTTTCTGTAGAAACGTGTCATAGTGTCCTTGTTGCAATTTAGCATACCAGCATGGTTATTTTATAATAGACCTAACTAGCAAAATCAGCAACATTTCAATAAACAATTCCTCGTCTTTGTTACAGATACTGCCGTACATAGATGGCTTCAACCACGTGTCGAAGATAGCAGCATTGACGGATGTAGAAATTAGTTTGGTCCGCGCGTGTGTTCAGAACCTGGTCTACTACGGTGTCGTGACCCTCGTGCCCATATTCCAGTACTGTGCTGTGAGTTCTATATCATGTACATGCACATAGAATTATAACACCTAGAACCGCAATAGGAACACACAAAGTAAAGCCATTTCAAAGTAGACAATTTTGTCTACTTACATAAATCGTCGCCGCAGTAAATTATTAAGTAAATGTTCCCAAATTTATGGGGTAAATTTCTTAAAGCAGCTACATTATCGATGGGCTTGTGTGCATGTCATCCATGCATTATAAACAAAACCTCGAAGACAACAACAATAAAAATTGAAGTCGAAAAAAGAATGTTACCTCTAACTCTCAACACTTTGGAAGATCAAAATCTCGCTCTTAAAGACGAACTAATTAGCATATCACTGAGAAAATTAAAATTAAGTCTCTTGAACGTAGCCATGTTTAGTAAGTATTTAGTGAACACGTCACAAATGGAGTGTTTTCCGTTTTCAGGTGTACAGTGCGACGCCAAAGTTGCGGCAGCTAACGCGATGTCCAGGACTGCAGAGACAGTGCGTAGAGTTCTGTGCTAGGTCACGTGAGTAATTTAAATATTTATATTTGAGACTTATCGTTTGTTTAAATTTAAAAGTAGTCTGGTAATAATATAGAAGTTTGCATTTCAAAATTAAAAAAACAATTGAGGTTCTTTTTTTGCTGTCCATACTATGTTGTACGTCTGTTTACTAGCGGACCCGTGCCCAGTTCGTTGGGCATAATGTTAACAATCTTTTTTATATAGCCTATGACACTCAGCAATAATGTGGCTTTCTATTGGTGAAAGAATTTTTAAAATCGCTTCAGTAGATCCCGAGATTACCCCATACAATTTAACAAACACACAAACTTTACTTCGTTATATTATTAATATAGATAGTTTCGGCATCTTTCTCCCATCATCTCATTTCCTTCCTTCTCCATTCCTTTTATTTCTTCCGTAGTGAATTTTTTTTATGGCAGGTATTAATTCATATATATGTCAAGATTCATATATATGTTATAGCACGTCAGCTGCCCAAAGTGAGTGACCTGTTCCGCATGTACGCGGGCATGTCGTACGGGAGCACTGTGCGGGATCTGTGCCGGCGCATGCGGCCGCAGGAGCTGGCCATTAACGAGAGGAAACTCGTCCTCTTTGGCGTGCTAGAGGGGCTCATACGACGCGTTTACAAGGTTTGTCCTGTAGTTATATCCCTTGAATATAATATGTCGGTGTGTATAGGTCGCATCATTTATGTTTAGCGCTGGACGAGAATAGCTACGCATCGGTAGAATCGCGCTCCTAATTGACGTATTGGTGCGAGAAAGACAACACGATTGGGACAACCAATCAACGCTCGCGCATCCGACGAACACGCGCCCCGCGTTACCTCGTTATCTTATTTTTGACTTCTGCGCAGGTTTCATTCAGCGCTAAAAATTCGTGACGCGACCTATACTCTATAATGAAATGGATGCATCCTGGTCTCGTTGCAATCGTTTACAATTTTATGTCTGTAAAAATTTGGATCAAATTAATGGGGTAGACTAAATGTGGGTCTTGCACCGCTTTAACAAGCAGGACGTCTGCGTCAGCCTGCTATTAAATGTTCCGGGTAGACCACGACGACGTAGACCACCAAGGGGTACAGGTGAATAACTCGAGATAAACAGTTTATTTTTACCTTCTTAAATTCGTGTCACAATAGTTTATAGAGATAGTTAGGTTACAGATACCATGTGATACTGATGTGTGTATATTGTGGCAGTACCCGGTGTCGGTGCAGAGCGACACGTCGTCAGTGCGTAGTGGGAGTGTGAGGGGGGCGGGGGCGGGGACATACAACGGGCTGGCGTGTCTCGACGAGCTGTGCTGCGCGGCCGGTGCGCCTGCGCACTTGCTTGAAGAACAACTAGAGAGGGACGCTGACGTCGTGTTCATAGTCAAGTGAGAGACGTATGTGACCATAGATATAGACCTATTTACTTTTCGAGATTCAAAAATTGTGTGATGTCTATAATAATATAATAGTACAGCTATTGACCACTTGTCAAAATTCAGAAAATTGTCTACTGTGTAAAAATAGTTACGTTTAAAGGAGAATATTGTTGTGCTTATTATGAGGAGAGAAATTTAATACCAATAATTATTGTTAAATGTATATTCCGATTGTCATCCCGTTTCTTAATTAGTTTTCAACGTTCGTGGAAAACTCGTGAGCAGTAGCCACGCAAGATACATGGTATTAGGTATATATCGTAGGCACTTGTGATTCCATTGACCGGTTTTGACTTAATTGTCCTTCGCAATTGGCTTTTCAATTCTATACTTTATAAACTTCTCCTAATATAGAAACTAAAAAAATCAATTCGACGAGATGCTCCCTTTCTGAATCTTACCGATAGATAATAATTCGCTTATTACGTATTTATAAAGGACTCTGTCTTAAGTCCGATTAAGAATTTTAAGAGCCTATTTCCGGAATACTGATACGCTATTTAAATTTAAGCACAACTCACATCGGTCAGATTTGACAGTTCGACATAAAAATCTGTCAAAATTAATAGACTTGAGATGTGCTCAAATTGGATTTGTGTATAATTTGAGCCATACCAGCTTTATAACCTAATCGATCGGAATACGGAACGCGGCTCCGACGCGGGCGTAGTGATATTGACATTTGAATAATTGAATTGACGTTTAGAAAATGTTGCCATCAAGCCAAAAAAAAAATTGAAAGGGTTTATTACGGATACACTCAAATAAAAAATATTCTAGTATCCAAACTAACATGAAATGAAGTGACTTGGATGAACTCTTAGAGATTGAAACTATGTTTATATTTAAATGAAAAATTGTTTTGATATGAAGATAAAGTTATACGACCAGAGGATGGAAATATTGAATGTAATATTATATTTTTAATGTATCATATATTTGGAAATGTTTTTGAACGAAACGGATGGGAATGTTGAAAGGTTTCGTGTGTCATTTAAATGAGATTTTTCCCGCCATTTCGTCAATTTATGTAATGTATATGCTCAATAATCGTATTTTTAAATAATATAAATTTAGTATAGATTATTTACAAAACTGTTGTATATAATGTTTAAGGTGCTATTTCTAATACTTTTATATTAAAATGAAGACTATATTGACCCACCGAGGCGCATAAATCTATATTATCAAAATGTAAGTGTTTATTAAGTTGTTTTGTAATTTTAGTCGTAATATGTAATGTTTTTTGTACTTTAAACCGCGCTACGGTGACAGGACAAAATATATGTTGTCATTAAAAAAAAATCCTGTCATTTGTATAAAAACAGATAATAAATATATTTATATATGTATTCTTTTTTCTATGCAACTCTATCGCACAAAACATTTCTAAACTTTAAATGACTTCTAAATAAATACCTACCTAAATCTTTATAAAATTTTCTGAAATGTTGGTCCATATGTATTTTTTATATTTTTTTTAAATCTAGTCTTCACTGCGCCTAGTCAGGGGAACGTTACAATGAAAACAAGTCTGTTATATCAAGTCTTAAATAGAAGAATAAGAAATGTCGTACTAATTTCCAAATTGTTTGTAGTTAGTTATAACGGTAGTACATAGCCAGCAAACTATAAAGAAAATTGTGTTCATTATTAAATAATCTATTAATTTTAAGTAACGTTGTAATTGTTAAAAAAAGTGTTATATATGTATGACGTAAATGTTTTAAGTTTTTAAATTTACAGTTCGCTCTATAACGTTTTGACGTGAAACGTCTTTAAAATCGCGCCGAAACATGCGGGTTTAAAGCGGACCGTAACGAAAAGGTCTATCATCGTACCTTAATATTTAAAAAAACTATTAGTCTTTGAAACAAAAATGCGGTGTGAATATTTCACGTATATAGTCAGCTCGCTGTTAAAACAGCGTCAATCTTGTTTTCATTTCAGTCTTTTACTTTAAAAGCGATTCGCTAACAGACGTTTCACCAACGGCCGTGTGCCCCGGCAAAGCCCGACCCGATTTTATTTAAAAAAAAAAATTTAACTTATATTAAATCTTATCCACACTATGTTATATTTGAAGATAAAAAGTTTGTGAGTTTATAAATGTGATCTATTAAAATTATTTCGAAAATTCTTTTACCACTATTAAAATTATAGCCTATAATCCATAAATTTTCAAAAAAATGGAATCAGGTTTTACGCGCGTAAACCGCGGGGCATAGACAATTTATATGTTAATGTTTTTTTTTTAATAATATTATAATAATTTTATTCTACATCTGGTCATTAATTGTTTTATAGTTCTTGCAAGTACAATGTTAATTACTCTGACATATTTCATAATTTAGTTTAAGATGTAATGTTGTCTATATTTTTATTATGAGAATTATCGCTTTAGCTTCTTGTTTAATGTATTTAAATCAATAAGGAAGTAAAGTATATTTACAAGGTTTATAATTGTTTGTATCTCAATAAATGGTTTTATTTAATCGATTTGTTTTTTTTTTTTCGTTCCGATGTTTACGTCTTGGAACCCTCAAGGCTTTGATATGTTCCACCGTTCTCGGTTTGCAGTCCTAACAGTAATAACAATAAGCTAGAAAGTTGAAAGTTGAAACTTTGCATGAATGTGTTATGTGCTTAAAGTTATGCAGTTGGTTCTGAAAAAAAATATAAGGGTAGTTCATGTAATGAACGTTGAGTAGAAATTCTAAAATAGCGGCGAGTCTGAATGACATAAAAATTACCTATTTTCGAAAACTCAGTACAAAAAAAATCGTTGATAGGATTATAATAACTAGCTAAGACAGACCTTAGGCTACAACACATTATCTTAAGTTATAAGAAGATATGATGGTATACTGTTAGTTGTTACTTATAAATACATTTCAGGACTGACCATTGAACTTGGCACACATTTAGATCTCACTTCTTTTATCGTTGAAGTTAACAACAACCAAGGCATTTATAATAATATTGAACATGTCTCTCATTTCTCATTTATGTTTTTGATTGGATATCATTACATTTTGTAGATGAGTACATATCCATACCGTACATACACATATAGGCCTGATTGTATGTTATGTACATAACATATATGTTAAGCGCATAAAGACCAGATTGTAGGCCCATGGTACACAGCGTATTTTAATCTCACCGACGACGCGCATTTCAGGAACGAGCGTTTTGTTGAGTTTTGAAAGACAAACTTTTATTATAGTAGCTTTAATGGTAACATAACCTAAGTTACTATTAAATCATGACTGCATTTTGTTCTTTAGCTATTGTCCATTTCTACGATATAATTATTGAAGAAAATTATGAAACAATAGATATGTAAACTTTTGGAAATAAATAACTTAAAAAATATATGTATCTATAAATAAAGGGACATGCTTACGTTTGTAAGGCCTATTTAAATTTATGTTTGTGAGGCCTATTTAAATGTACGTTTGTAAGGCCGATTTAAGTATACGTTTGTAAGGCCTATTTAAATTTACGTTAGTGAGGCCTATTTAAATTTACGAGGCGTATTTAAATTAATGTTAGTGATGCCCATTTAAATTTACGTTAATGAGGCCTATTTAAATTTACATATGATGTGTTTTATGTGTAACTTATATTTTTTCACTCGTACATGTGTCTATTCAATAAATGAGTTACTTTTTTTTTATTTATTTTTCTTTTTAAAAGAAATACTAAAGCCAAAGTAAGCAGTGTTGTCTCAACCGAAGCCATTGTGCAAGTGAAGAAGAGGAGTCTCTGATAAAAACGCGAAAGCTACGTGCGTCTACTGCGCATACGCGTTGTATCTGCGCAGTCAGTCAGATATCAGAAGAGACGCGTTTCAGGATCGCCCCGTGTGCTTAGGTTACTAGGTTGCGTTCGAATTGTGTTTGAAGCGCGTATACGCGCGTCGTCGGCGTGTTTAAAATACGCCGTGTACGATGGGCGTCATGAGTTTTGATTACTTACTGATTCTTACATCCACACGGAAACTATTTAAGTGTTCATAATAGAATCTAATTATTAAAAATTGCCAGTTTTTAATTAACTATTCCGATACTAAATTTTAACTCTCTAGCTTATCTGGAACTGGGTTAGAGTTTCGATCTATAGGTTAGCCAGTCAGTCAGGCAGTCAATTATAAAAATGAGGATTTTTGGAAATTAATATCTAAATAACCGTTTGAGATAAGCTAATGAAATTTAGAACAAATATGTATTTGTCAAATCTCAATATATGAGCCAAATTTGATACGTTTATGTGAAATAGTTTTTTTATTTATAAGGGAGTCAAAAGTGGCTCCAAATTGTTCGTGTAATATTACACACGGTGCTGCTCGCCGGTTCTATTTCTTGAACTTGGCTTAAGCAGGCACATTTGTAGGACTATAAAAATAATACAACCACTGAAAGACAGTACTGATTTAATATTCTTATATAACATTATATAAGTTACAAAATACATAAACAGGTGTAGGTAACGAAACACTTGACTAGCGTTTTTTAAAGACAAAACAAGGCCGCCATTACCATTGCATCCTGCAGACATGCTTTACTTATAGAAATTTCATTTATATAAAAAAAAAAACTATAAACTACGTAAAATTCATCTTGACAAAGCAATTATTACATAGGTAACCTATTGCAAGTTTAAATATATCAAAAATATTTTAAAATTAAGTATTTTATTGTCTGTGGTTTTCGATTGTATCATCTGTAGAATGCAATAGAAATATCCTGTTGTCAGTATCTTAGAAGTAAAAAAATGGCTTGTCGTTTTGAAGTCGCTACATACAAATAAATACAAAAAAAATCGAAAATTAAATAACGAATTCTTCCAGTACTTTTGAGCTAAATCATAGCCAAATATTATATGACACTCACAAAAAATACTAATGAAAAAAAATCAAAGACAACCTCAAAAACTTTTGAAAAAAATAAATAAAACTAGTTTAGTTTTTTTTTTACCTGTAGACTATTTTATATAGTCTTTAGAATTTTACTTCTAAGACACAGCGCAATAACCGCAACAATTTGGTACCTTCAATCATTCTTACATTCAAAAGCAGTTTCTTACTGGAGCAAGCGTTTAGCGATCGATATAAAAATAGAACCCTTTGTATATCAGCTGCGTATAAATTATATTCACAATTCTTTATATTGTAGTGTTTGGCACTGTTCAAATTGTACGTTGTGATGACACTATGGTTTATAGACTGGCAACACTGGATCTGCTTTTATAATTAAATGTATCTATGGTCCAAAAAAATTTATAAATCAGACAAACACATGAAATTCCCAACCAAGTTCAACTAGAACTTTTATATGATTTAATAAAAACCATTAATATTGAGGTTACTAGTCGTCACTGCAATTTTATTTTCCATATACAAGATCACGAGCCAGCGAGCCATCTAAAATTATTTTAAAGATTCATTTCTAAAAATCTTGCAAGCAGAAATAAATATACTTAGATCTCAAAAGAGAACCTTTATAAGTTTTGTGAAAGATTTGATTTTTAATTCGAAGCCATTTTAGTCTTTAAAACAGACGAAGTAGTGTCAAAAAATGCAACAGTGTCGGATAGTAATAAAATTAAATATACACTAAAAACGTAGCCAATGCAACCAAAAATTCTTCTTTTTTTTCTTATAATTTCACCGTAATAAATTCGAAACCATTCATTTGAAAGTTAAATACAAAAACATATGTTCGAAAAGCTATCCGCCATTTTGTGACATCACAACAACATTTGATCGTAACAAAACTGAATCGATTTTTACAATACATCTTGTTGACACAATAGTAGTGAATTAATATCTATTTATAAATAACGGCTCAACCACACAATATGCGATTTGCAAGCGCACTATACATTTCACTACACTTTCATTTTACACTTTAAACTCTGCACTAACAAACCACAGCTTATACAATATTTATAGTCTCATATTCTGTATCGTACTATAGATAAATAATTTTCAAATTATATATAGACTTTATTTTATTTTATTAGCAGAAATTATTTGCGATTTATAATACGGTAAAAATATGCAAGTGGTTTATTACAGCAGACTTGAGTACTATTTGCGTATATTTTTCATATGAATACGTAATATATTTTGCGGTTGAGCGAGGTATATACTGACAATATTAACACCGATCCTTACTTTATTCTTAATGATTTCCTTTTAATTATAATACAAAGCCTTGCATACCATTGTGACTAATAAATTTGAAATTAACCCAAAAATAAGAACACTAGATTTAGAATCATTTAATTTTTATTTTTGATACCAAAAGACCAATTTCATTTTTAAATAAAAAAAAATGATTTTGAAATTTTTTTTCTAATCTTGTTTAAAAAAAACATCGCAATGGTACTAATGGCATTCTTAAAACATAAATATATATTGCTTACGATGATGAAAAGGCACAAACTATTTGGTAAAGTTGATTTCATTTGAAAAATTAATCTTGATCACGTCGTCTTTTTTGTTTTTGTTAAATATAACAAAAAAAATGTAGATTCATTTGATAATCTTAGGGATTGTATCTACAATAAATAAGATTTCGTATGCTTCATTTTAACGCGACAGTTTTCAAATACAATATTTTATTTTATTCTTAAATCTACATATACATATCGCTAATATAAAGTTTATTTACTGATTTTTATTTATTACCTAAATGGATTTCAATACGCAATTTGAATTAATGCAAAATATAGCAAAAAAGTATGGCGAAAAAGTTTTTAAAGTATGGCGCCATTTTTAGTATTCCTATATAAAAAAAATGTCAAATAGTTCACAGATACAAAAATTAACTACCGAAAAATGTAAGGTTAAATAAATAGTTTAGTTAACGATTGAATTTAATTCAGACATAGGCTATTGACAATAGTTTATATACAAAATGTTTTTCTTTCATCATATTGGATCCTATACAGTTATTCAGATTTACCTTAATATGGTATGCTAATACTACAAAAATTATTATGACAAAATAAGCATCGTTGTTTAAAAAAGTACCTATATACATTTTTATGTCTATACTCTTAAAAGAAACTCTTGCAATTTGAGATTGAAATAATTAAACAAACTAACCGTCTAAGTCCCCGCCATTACACTTGTCAATGTCAAAAAAAATGTTACCTGTCATTAACTGTCAAACATTAATAGATATATATTTTACACACATAAAAAAAAGATGTCTGAAAAAATTATGAATACTGAGAGTTTTTTTTTTTAAGTTTTTATAAACATTCAATGGCGTACCACCGCCATATTGTTTTACAGATTTGATCAATTTAACTTAAATATTATTTCGTGAGTTAGGAACGTTTTAAGTTTCATAATAAAGGAATACAATTTTACAGTACCCGATACGAAAAATCACATCAATCGTTAGAAAGAGACCATTTGTGTAATCTTTTTTCTCTTTCACACACTACGTATGACATTTTTAGTAATCTGTGGAAGGCCGTTTTTCTTTCCACTTTCCTTAATCCCATCTTTTAATCCTTTGTATTAGAATATTTATTTCTTATTTTAAAGGCTTTGCTATCATCTTCGAAATGTTTGGTGCGACAGAGATAAACGCTTATTAAACCGAAATTAGCCAATCGTCTCTTTCTTTCCAAAGATTATTATTTATCATCAGATACTGAACGATTTCATTATAAAATTATTACACTTTCAATACAGATATTTTTACGAAAATTGTTCTTAAAGGAAAAACCTTTTTTTAAACATACTAAAATACAGAGATTCAGCCGAATGAGAGATGTTCGTTTTTACAATATAAACATATATTTGTATGTTTTTTTCTATATTTTTAAACAGTTTGAAGTGGTATGTTTAGAAACATACTTAATTCTATATCAATTTAAACTTGAAATAGTTTTTTGAACAAAAAATCATCTTATTTTTCTGTTAAGGAATACATTCCTGTTTACAAACTAATTGTGACAAAAAAAATAAGTTTTCAATACCGTAACTAGTTAATAACGGTCCAATCGCTACATTGGTTTCGAGTTATCTAACATCAAAACATAGTATACTCACATACAAAATATGTTAGCCGTAAACGAACAGGCTCTAATATGAATACATAAGGCAAAATCTACCCGCGTTCGCGACGCGCCACTACGCTAGTCACCCTACCTGGGGGGAGGTGGGGGGGGTAATTCACCCGGAACACATTTCTGAGTGATCATCCCAAGCTGCCACCTGAAATATAATATACATAATATATAAAATTATATTTAGATTAATAAACAAATTTATACCAGACAAATAAAAAACATGGTCTGATAGTAATCTATCATAGTTGACTCATTAAAGCGTAATATACTCTTCGAAAAATTAAATCATCAAATTACATGGCAAGCTATCAATTTTTAACCGCCTTCAAAAAAAGGAGGTTTATCAATTCGTATACTCGTATATGGATTTTTTAAACTTTCAAAACAGATTCGATATGAAATTAATAAGCAATTTTGCTTGCAAAAAAAGAACAGCACAAGATGGACACCAATTTTTACCATATCTGAAATAAGTGCTACAAATCATTATCTTTTATCCTTAGCAATGCAGTCGTGTGCCACTTAACTTTGCGACTGTACATAGGCAGAGGTTGTCACTTACCATCAGGCAAACCTGTACTAAGATTAAAAATATATACTTAATAACTATAATTACAACTAACCTGACACTCCCGACTACAGTACCACTGGTTAGCACACCCCGCACACACAAACTGCGCGTCCCTGGCCCTGCAGCCCTGGCACAGGGGGGTGTCGTCAGCTGCCTCGTCGATGACCAGCCGCCCCGACCCCCCGGGCGAGCCCCCCGACCCCCCGGAACCACCGGAACCACCGGAGCCGGCCGCCTCGCCCTCTGAAGCTGGGCTCTCTTCGTCATCCTGGAAATGAACATTCTACTGTGACCTAGCATGACAGGATGACAGAAATAACAATGAAAATTATTTATTTAATATTGACTAGCTTTTTTGACGGATAAATAGGACAAATATGTAGTACCACTTTTGACTCGCCAATATGAAATGTGTTAAGAAACAAGTGTCTAAACCTGAAAAGGGTAATTTTATCTTCCAAAAAACATTTTTTGAATAACAAAAAATAATCTATATGTTACAAAAATACTATAATAAAGCTTAAAAGATTGGGTTTGCAGTGCAAAATTGACCCAAAATCAAGGAAATTCTGAAATCCTGGCAACACACCCATATTCGTAGACATTCATATCTCAAGGAATTCTTTCTTTCTCTTTCGCAAAGACATAAATAAACACGTAAATTTCAGCAGTGTTGCTATTTTATTCAGTTTAATATTTTGATTCATAACAAAAGCAAAATGAGGATCTATTGCCAGTATGTATTAAAAAAATCGAATAGGACCCTACTTTCTTAACACACTATATACTCTTCGATAAATACCTAAATTGAGAAGGTACCATCTGATGAATAATTACTTACCAACTGGACGACTTCTGCCTTCTCCTGCGTTTGCGGCTCGGGCGGCGGCGGCGTCGGCTGCACCGGCGTTATCGTGATCTCCCCACAATTCTGCACCACAATACCACATTACCATCTACCCTCGACCACAATCACATCAGTTTCAGTATTATTTTCAAAGCATGCACAAGCTAGTTTACCCTTAATCTGTGCAAGATGCTATGGAAAATCTTATGGTTCCTCTAATAAAAACATGAGATGAACAAGGTTAAGGTTTTAATGAGCATTGCCACGAACCGCTTCAAACACTAACTAACACAGGCTGGATAGAATTTGGGGCTTAAAAACTAAAAATTTTGAATTTGGAATGTCGAGGCCAATTCGTCCGCCAATCGCGTTATTTCCTTATTTATGGTACCTTGGCCTGACCGAAAGTTGGCAACGGTGGTGCGCTCTGCGTCCCATCCGGCGACGTAAGCAGTTTAGCCAACGTTGGCGAGTAACTCTGAGACGCAGGGGACGCCTGCTGGAAGGTTGGCAACACTCATTCAAGCTAATTCAATTCGAATTCTGAATGTTTGTTGTTGCTTAAGTGTAATGGCAACCCAGATGAGATGTTTTTTTATTTAACGGGTCATTCGGAAGTTAAACTAATTTAACTTTTTAGATTCTGTGTTCAAAGAGGTATAAAAGGCTTATAATACTTTTTTTTAATATTAAAAAAATATGGCTAGAAACAAAAATTTCTTGATTTCCATAAAAGTCACTTCTATCCTCACAGAATGCAGAATCACTTTAATAGAAAATCTTGTTACTGGTAACACCTGCTATATCCCTATAAAAAATTATTGCCATACAAAAATTGGTTAAACGGGCATGTGCACCCAGCTAAAAAAATAAACTAATTATTTTTTAACCCCTCATGCTAAATGATAAATATCTGCTAAGCTATTGACTGGGTGAATTTAAATCAATAAAGTTGCAAGCTAAATGAATGGTAAGCTGTGATATTAGTGTTTAGACCGAATTAAAACTATTTTGAGACATCAAATCTTTCATTTCCAACTGTAATACCTAAGAAAATCACATATATATAAGTCATATTTAAAAAAATATAGTTTTACATACATATTAAACTCAAAATAGTTTTATCCTCCCTTCCATTACCCCCCTTACCTTAGTAAGAATGCCGTGAAGAAGAGAATTCTGTTGTGACTGACTCGTGTCCTGACTTGTAGTTACTGGTAGTAGAGATATCTCCGGGTAAGGTGGTGGTGGTGGCAGCCTTGGACTCGGTGATGCCAACCTCTCCGCTTGCTTAGAGTGAGCCTCTTCATTCCTCTCTTGCCTTCTTCTCTCTGGCCTGATGTGTTCTGGCCGGGGCATGTCCATTCTGTTCATCATGCCCGGTTGCTGCATGTTGGCAAACTGTACTAGGACGTCTTTGAACGAGAGACCGTTGGGCAGACTTCCTACTTGCATCTGTTGGAGCCGTTCGAGCATCGCTTTCTGGTTCTGAAATTAGTTTTGTTAAGAAATTAAATAGGTATGCAGATACCAAGCAGTAGATAAAACCATATCAAATGTATACTTTTATTATTTTACAATCAATGCACTAAAAGATTTTTAATTCGAAAATTTTAATAAACATTTTTTTAGATAGAATAATTGACTATACCTATAAAAAAGCAGGGATCGATTTCGCATGGAAGTACAAGCCCAGCTAGTTATAAAATAAACATTTATCTACAATAAGACAGTTTAAAAAATATATAAAGTGCGTTAAAAAAACTTACCATATCCAAGTTATTAAAAAGCATGTTAAGGTTCCCTAAATTATTAACATTATCCATCTTAGGCGCTATCGGTCTCGGGTTCATCATATTTGGATTCACTATGGACTTCATCCGCCTGCCTCTTCTCGGTGTTATTTCAGGATTCCTTTGTCTATAATCAGCTATTATCGATTTTACATCCTTTGTAGGCCCTTGACGTCCCATAGGCATCCCAAAACTAGATGGAAGTTGCCCGTTCATATCTCTAGGAAACCCTGGCATAGGGCCAGGCATCATGAGACCTTGAGGAAACATCGGTTTAGACATTGGTTGCATATGAGCTGTTTTGTCATATGGTGGAGGCAACCCGGACATTAAATTAAAGTGGCTTGTCACTGGCATGACTGGTTGCATCATAGGGTTCATAGACCCAGGCTGCTTCAACGCTAAACCAGATATCTCATCGCTCTTATCTATGGCCAAATTTTTAGCTTGGTTGAGATAATCGAATGGATCAGTTCGTTCTGCACCGTTTACATCTGCGGCCTTTTCGAAGGACAGCACTTGTTTTCGCCTCAAGAGTCGTAATAATATCTCCTCTTTGACCTTTTTCAGATGCAGTATATTATTCCATTCATGTTCTTTTTTCTGTGCTAATTCCCTTAAAGTTTGTATCTCAGAAAGCAGTTGTTCAGTGTGTCTTTGTATTTCATCAACATTATTCTTAGTTGCTGTTTGAATGTAATCATTTATCATAACGTCATGTTGAGGAAACGTTTTCTCTACTTCTTGACATAATTTCTTTAAAGGTGACTCTGTGTCGATATCCTGACTAGCTCTTCGCTTTGAAGGCTCTTCCTATATAATTGCAAATAAAACTATACATTAAGTGGTTATACTTTGGTTTTTAGTGATAATATAGTAATACATACATACTTTAGTACCCACAGAGAAATAAAGTTGGTTTCAGTTGAAAGTATGAAAAGTATTATAAGGCTTTTTTTTAATTAATAAATAGATAGTGATTAAAATTGGTTGGCTATTTATAATTACAGTTTACTTGAATGTTGAAACTTGTCAAAGTAAAAGTTGACAAAAAGTCCACAGATTTCTGCTTTATGATTAACCTTTAAACAAACCATCTCTGAGTAAAAATTCAAAGGAAGCGCAATTGTGTCCATTCTAATAAAATATAAATTGTCATACATACCTTAATATCTCCATTAACAGGTTGACTTTTAGTTTCCTTCTCTACTTTATCTACAGGCGGAACAGGAGGCACTTCCAACATCTCAACTTCGGACTTAACTTCTCTTGTCTTTTCTGGTTTTTGGACTTCTTTTGCCTCTTCTACTGACTCTTGTTTCTCTTCTTCTACCATACTCTGCACAACAGTGATCGCTACCTCTGGCTCTGTTTCATTCGTATTCTCAATAACTTCTGGTGTTTTAACATTTTCTTCTACTACTACTAATTTATCATCTTCCTTGGGTGTATCTATAACATGATATGATTTATTTAATTATAAGTAGTAAAAACAAAAAGAATACAAAGAGGTTCAAAGTATTGAAACAGGGTAAAAGTTTTAAAAAATGTTCGTTATCAAAGATAAAACCACAAAACATTATAAGAAGACATATAAAGCATTTTCCTTAGTCACTTTCTATATACTACAATTTACCTTGACATCAGTGGAACTGATGGGGAACAATACATTCAATATTTAAATTACACAATACAATATAAAAAATATGGCAAAAAAACAACAAAATACTATATTATACACATAATTTAGAGTTCAACAAATTTTATTTTTTGGTGGTCTTATATCGAGGAACCAATTTATTCCAGAAAACCTTCGCAATAAGAAAAAATATTGTGCGTAAAATTCAGATGTGATCATACTTGGGTTAACCAAAAATAAATCAAGTAGATTTTTTAGTAGATTAAACCAAACTAGGAACATATGAAAATTGCACCAGGAGTCATCACCCATTTTTATTATTTCAATTATATTCAACATATTTTTAGGTTGCTATGATAAAGTAACATAGTCACTGTTAGTTAGTTTTATTACCAAATAGATTTTAATTAATATTAAAGAAAACTTTCATTAACTTTTTGGATATCTATACTCTATACTAATATATAAAGCTGAAGAGTTTGTTTGTTTGTTTGTTTGTTTGTTTGAACGCGCTAATCTCAGGATCTACTGGTTCGAATTGAAAAATTCTTTTTTTATTGAATTGACCATGTATCGAGGAAGGCTTTAGGCTATATAACATCACGCTGTGACTAATAGGAGCGAAGATATAATGGAAAATATGGAAAAAACGGGGAAAATTATTCATCTTTGAGGGCTTCCTTTGCGTGCGCTGCGAAAACGGTTCAAGATACAAAAATAATATGTATGAAAGAATTATTCCTCTTTAAATGATCTAAAAAAAAGTCCGCGACAGTATATGTCTATCTTCTATATATAATAATGGAAATAGATCCGACGGGGACGAAGTTCCGAGCAACAGCTAGTTTATAATAAGATAATTAAGTGAAAAAAGGAGGATGGAAAGGGCTATGTAATATGCAAGAATGGCTAAATGTATTTTCCTATCCCTGTACTTTAGTGGAGGTAATTTCAGCCTAAAAACTTAATTTAAATAAATTTCTTTTTAATAACACAAAGAATATAAGAAGAAATGTTGTGTTAATAGGACTAATGCTATGTATAATCAGAAGTATTTAAAGCCAAAGCTATTTACTTAAATAGAATAAAAGAATAATGCTTTGCTTACAACAATACAGTTAAGTTTTTTTTTTAGTGATATATACAATCCATTAAAATACAATTCAAAATTTCATCATCATTCATGTATTGAAAATGTATGTTGTTATAATGAATACAATTTTAAATGAAAGCAAATGCTTAACTCAATTATTTATAAGGCAGTAAATATAACTAATCAATTACCTTTAACATCCTCTTTCGTTTCTTCAATATCAGCAATAGGATTCTCACTCACATTCTCTTCTTTGGCATTATCATCACAGTTCCCAGCATTTTCATCAGACTCAACCTTAATATCAGTCGATTCTACAGGCTCTTTTGTAGTACTCATATCCTCATCAATACACAATGGATCAACTTCATTTTCACCAGAGTTCTCCGGCAAGGGCGACTCCACAGCTCCCACTAACCGGTCCTTCGGTGAATCGACTATTTTAATGTCTATATCGTTCATGTTTATTTACATATTTTCAAATTTGTTACGGTGTCAGCACGCCGAATACTCTTCAATACTTCGACTTGGAATAATAATCATAGCTTAATATATAACATAGATTGTTAAACACTCCAGGTGCTTGCTTCATACATTTTTGCACAACGTTGTATTAACACTAAAATATAATAAATCTCTTTGCCATATTGGGAGACTTCACAAATTCGCAATGAACTCAAGCCGTGAACACAAATATATTTAATAAGTATATATGATATATTATAGCAGAATATGCAATATTTTAATACTATAATAAAAAACTATTGTTAGATGATGAAGGCGCAACAATATAGTAGTTGCAATTTCTTTGCGTTTTGATTTGATTATTGCAAAAATACAGCTACTGTAGTTTTGTAGTAAGGACGCAAAGCAATCGCACGCAGTCACAGCACAGATAAAAAATGTGCCGGACTTTAAATTTTATAACGTTCGGATACGAGTCGATTAGGGTGTTTAATGTTTTACCCAAAAGATATTTGACTAGATATATTTTTAAGTTCTTTTTAAGTTTCTTTTATAATTTACTTAAGTTATTGTGATTTTATTAAAATATAATATAATGATAAATTTTATCATATTAAATTTATTGGAACTAGTACTCTTTACTCTTTATTGAGGTGCTTGATAACTTAGGTAGGTATTATAAAACAAAAAATTAAACTCAAAACTGTTTTTATCATTATTAGCGTTGATTCGTTTTACTTTCCGTACGTATTGCTTAAATATATTTTCACACTATAGCAATGGTGTTGATTAGAAATAAAAATGATATTTCCGCTTTATTGCTAATTATAATCATAAAAAGTGTTTGATATGTTTTTGCTAAGTCATATATTATGAGAAAAAAATATATAACCAAGCCGTGCTTATCACAAAAAATAACTTATACTTATATACAATTATACAGTAGTTTGACGTTCTAATTTATTTCAGTTGTCATTTGTCAAATATACGATTTAACATCGGCTTTCGTAAAAAATCGATTTTCATAGTAAGAATTAGATAATGATCTCGAATAATTAACGTAAAACATTGAAAGTTTACATTATTTTTGATATATCAAAGTTTGTCACGTTGTTACAAACATATAAAAGCATGCAAAACCACTTCATAGTAATTCACCAAAATTTTCTCATATATTTCAAATATATGCTTGCTACATAACATTTAAAATTGGCTAAAATATACTCTTATTAAATTAATTGAGCTTATTGTTGAAAGCGACAAAACAAGAATGAAACAACTTTAAAAATCGATTTTAGTTGAATCGATTTTAGTTAAAGTTGCCCGCAGTAGCTTATCAACGAGTTGCAAGACCTAAAAAAAAATACGAACAAAATTGAAATGCAAAAGCAAATGGCTGACCAGAAATCGACATTCTTGAATTCGTAATAAAATAATCCGATGTTATAACATGAATAATGCGCTTTTTATGATCATGATTAGCAAAATAAAGCTTTTAAAGCTATAAAGAACTAGAATAATATAATATTGGCTAAATAAAATAGCCTAAACATATTAAATTAGAAGTCCTATCTAAACCGAATTAGTCCTACTATTTCGCAAAAATTTTAATCGTGCTGTCGATGGACTCACGTCCGTTTATTTTTAAGGTAAGTCATTTTTATGTGTTTATTTTGTATTTGCATGGCTTTGTTTGTTGTATTTATATTAATAAGACGCATTTAAGTAGAATACTAGGTTCGTTTTTAGCCTACGTAACTGATCATTAGCAATTTGTCATTACTTTATTTTTGTATTTGTTTCTTGATTTTTTATTGTGTGAACTTAAAGAAATAATATATGATAGGAATAATAAAATTTTCACTTAATTAGGTTTTTATTTTATAAATAGGTGTGTAAGAGACTTATGGTATTTTTATGGATTTAATATGATAATTATTGAAATCTGCAGTTATAAATTAATTTTTGTTTTTTTTTAATTTTCAGTTGATGTAGGCAAAAGCTGCAGAGGCCGCGGAGCCGTTGACGGTGAAGATGGAGCGGCAAGAGAAGCGTCACAGTAAACACCACAAGGAGAAACATAAAAAACATTCGCACAAGAAACACAGGAGTCATTCGAGTGGTACCCATGATCAGTCTTACGCTACAAGTAACTCGCAAAAACCCCTGGTGGAGTACTCTGACGTGAGTTCCGAAGATCTGTCAGCTCCGGAAGCTGGTGAGATCGAGAGCGAAGCTAGTTCTATAGGGAGGCACATCGCCGACGATCTTGACCGTACTAGGAAGTCCCACTCAGTTCGCACATTCCTCGACAATAAGATATCGGTGACGACCACCAGCCGTCGGCCCGATGAATACGCTCTCATCCGTGATCCTGTTGCGGCAGGGAGGAAGAAACGTGAAGTCGACTACGAGGATGACTTGGAGTATGACCGGTATAAGAAGAAGGGGAAGCGTAAGAAGGATAAGAAGAAGAAGAAAAAGAAGTCCAAGCACCGTTCAAGGTCTGCCAGCTTAGAGAGTGTGTCGCCAGATGATCATGTTCTGACGGAGACTCCTGTCAGGCCACCCACACCACAGCGGTACACTCAAGTGCCGATCAGTGAGTGGGAGAAGCCGTCATCTCCATTACACAATGGGTCATGTTCTCCAGTATCGCCAACAACACCTCCAATATTGCGTGAGAGACACGAAATTTCACCGAGGCATAGGATTGATCACCATGAGCCACATCACAACATGATGCAGTACTCACCCCTCCGTGAGAGGTCTCCAATAATAAGGTATGTGTGAACTAGCATTTTAGTATGTATAATGACTAAAATGTATGTTTTACATCCCCTTGCATTTATAGTTTAGAATTATATGTATAAATCAATTATTGTATATAAACAGCTGAGTCCTGTTGAGTCTAAGTCTGATAAACATGATTGAGTTTACTTAGAATAAAATATTTTCCCTTTTATATTAGTATAGATTGGGTTAACTTTAAAATTAATAATAAGACTTCTTAGAAAGGCTTATACAAGTGTTGTATACATGCATAATGTACTAGCCGCTAGTCCTGCTAGCTAGTACTAGCCCTGAGGTTTTACCTGCGTAGTTCCTATTCCCGTGGCAATACCAAGATAAAAGGTATCCTATGTTTCAATCCAGGGTATCATCTATCTACACACCGAATTTCAACTAAATCGGTCCAGCTGTTTTGCCATGAAAGAAAAACAAAGATACAGACAGACAGACACACTTCTCATTTATAATATTAGTATGGATTATTAGAATTCATAATTCTTTGAAATAAAATAGTACTTAAAGTATCATGCTATCGTTTTGTATCGTTTTGTAGCTATGATTCCATCACAACTCATAGGTATAAAATTGTTAAACTTGTATGAATTACTAATCAGTCTAACAACTTCCACTTCATGCTATCAGTATTGACCTATGGTAAGCTCTACAGTTGATTTTTGATAACAACTCTTGAAATTAGAAATGCTCACTGAATGTGGTATATTTTTAGTTTAGTTAGAATCAGATCCTGTGTGTATTTAAGTAGTTTGTACTACATTGTATAATGTATCTTTTTTCATGTCTCTTTTTTGCTAGTAGCACATTTTATTTTTTGTTTATTGTTCATAGCTGTAAAAAAAAAATATCCAATATGTCCAGGGTCCAACCTACCTGCATGTAAATCGAAATAGCAACCAAATTAATCACTGCTGTGGTTTGTTTTTGTGTGTTTCATTTAAGTACTGTATACACATAAATATTAAAATCACTATTGGCAAAAAACCACAAAAAAAAAGTTCTAAAGATTTAATCATGCATAGGAAAAATTAAAATGAAAATGAAAATAATTTATTCACTTAAATCACATTGTGAAATTTATGAACGTCAAAACTAAAAATATAGATCAATACAGACATGTTGCAGCCACACAATCTGCTTTGTCCAAAGCATTACGTTATTGCAAAAAAATATAAAATAATTTTGCCGTCTGTCTGTTTCAATCTATAAACAGACAGACGTTTTATACTATGTACTAATGAATATATTATTTATAGCAGCACAAGCAGCAGGCGTCGCCAGAAATCGTCCACACCGCACACACCTTCCATACCTCCGTACCACGAGACGGTGACCATTGACTCCGATAATGAGGACTATGAACGTAGCCGGAGGGACTATTGGCATGAACAACATAGGCTTCCTAATGATGTTATGGTCATATCAGGTACTTTTTAAGCTCTTTATTTGCTAGCTGTGCTCGCGGTGTTGCCCGCGTATTATTAGGGAATACCTGCAACCATATCTGATGACTCAAAGTGGGGAGCGTCGGTGTAGTGCACCCTGCCCAGGAGTTGGGCTTTATAGCAACGTTCCGGGTAGCACTGCATTGGCTATGGGCTGGCGTTACTCTTACCATCAGGAGTGCGTCCAGCTCATCTCCCCTCTTCATAGTATCAAAAAAAAAATCTAATTTTTAAAAATCGCCCCAGCCCTTTAGACGTAAGGACTAACGGTAACAAATATACATACAAACTTTCACCTTTGTAATTTTAGCATAGACTTTAAAGTTGATGGTATTTTAGTTTTTTTCTTAGATTTTTCCAAGGTTATTCATGAAGATGGAAGATAATGCTATCATAAAATACTTTAGATTACAAATATACATTTATGTTGTTATTGTTATTTCACTTATGATGAAATAGACATATTTTTTATTATACTAGCTGGTAGTCATTTTTAGACAGTCAATTTAATTTAAGTAAAAAAGTATTAAAGCTGTTCTTAACTTATTAATACTTCCCAGACATAAATATCCCCCTTTATCTGTAGAAAGAGACCACCATCCAACTCCAGTTTCAAGCAGCATTATCTCTTTTGCACTTACTCAAAAAACTATTCATTTCATTATTTATGCATGTATGTATATGTATAATAATAGTTTGGTTGGTATCTGTGACACAGTTTAAAACTATAACAGTATCCAACTAACTTAATTCATATTGATTTATTGATAATGATAGCTAATGTATAGATAATTAATTTAAAATTTTCATTTATTAGATTACTAATAAATGAAAATTTTTAATTAATGTATTAACATAATATAAAAAAAATATCGTATAATGTGTTAATAAGTGCATAACTCTATACTAGCTGAACCGATTTACATAATACTTTTTTTAGAATATTTAGAATATTCTTCGAAGTATGGCGATCGTTTTTAAGTAGAATAAAATGGTAGGTATAGGGTATAAGAATACAAATAGCATAGCAAACCGTGAACGGAGTCGCGTCGCCAGCTAGTATAGTATAGTATAGTATAATTAATAAATTACTAGCTGTGGTCAGCGATTTTACCCGCGTATTTCCCGTTCCCAGGGCAATACCAGTATATAAATAATCCTATGTGTTAATATTTTAAATTTCAAAGAATAACAAACATACATTCTCACAAACTTTCAAATTTATAATATTAGTAGAATAGTAAGACTGTGTGTAATTAAATCAATATATAAAAAAAATTATTATGTCTATAAAGATTCGCCAGTGCACGAGTCGCGACGGGACTACAGTCCACGTCGTCGTCGCCGCAGCCCGCACCGCCGTAGGAGCCGAGAGCGACATCACCGAGACCACAGGCAGCACCATCGGTAATTATTTACTCAACCATACATACATACATACATACATATATTCGTAATATGTGTTACCACAGGTTGCCTGTAAGAAATCACTAATAGTAATAAGACCGCCTATTGTCAAAAGACTATTTGCAGTATATTAATTTAAATTTTGTTGTATATTGACTATTAAAATTTTTTTGCTAGTGTCATGTAATATTTTAGCAAACAACTGGTTCCAGTTCTCAGTGCTGGTAGAGTTAAAAGTACATTACATTTTGTGTACAGAAAATACATATACTTAATGAGTCAGTTTTTTGGTCTATATTTTTGGCTAAAACAAACAGAAGCATGGTAAAATAGGTTCATATAAAATGTGAAGCTTTTTAGCCCCAATATATCCCAGACGACTTTGTCAGTTTAAAAAGTATCTTAAGATAAAATGATATTAATTGATGCTTTTTAAAATTAAATTAATCATATATAAACTGTTGCCACAGGTCCCACAGCCGCAGCTCGCTAAAGCGTCGGCGCTCAACATCCCGCAGCCGGCGCCGCTCGTCATCTCCGCCGAGACACCGGCCTCGACACAAGGAGCCCAGCCGGGACCGACATAGGTCTGTACTAATAATACACACTAATTTAAGTAGCTATGCATAGAATAATTTAATTCTTATTGATTTTTGTCTACTATTGAAATTGAAACTTAAGACAAGATCTAGAAACACCTTATACGAGCTACACCATTGTCATTAAAATAATAATTAACATATTAAATTTGCTTAATACTTTTTTGAATTTTAGATATATCTTTTTTGATATTAAACAAAAAGTAGTATATTAATGCAATAATTGAATTTATAGAAGTAAACACGACTCGCCGAGCCCACCGACGAACGTGTTGCAGCGTAGGATAGATTTCAAGGAGAAGATTAGCGATACGAGCCTCTTTGCTGAGCTTGTTAAGGACAAACATAAACGGGCCAAGGTATGCAAACATATATATTCATTTCAACACATAAACCACCATATTACTATCTACTAAATGAAAAAACAGCATGAAAATTGGTTGTAGTTTAGCATACATAGGGATACATAGTAAAAGGGATTTTGTTTTATACTAATGTATTCAACTAGGTATGTCAGACAAGTTATGTTTACAAATCAATGATTAAACTTCTCTTTGGAAAATGTTGTTATAGTTGAGAACTGGAAAGTAAACCTGGTATTGCTCTTAACCATAAGCTTTATAAAAATGTCTGATTCGTACCTTACTCATAAGCGATATTATTGTTTCATTAGAAACTCCAAGAAATTTTAAATCAGAAGGAGGAAGAATCCCAAGGTGCTGTCTCAAGTACTGCGTCCATCAACAACCCGGACATACTCACTATAGATGAACTGTCTAATGCAACAGCGGAGAGCTCACAGGTAATTAAAGAATTGATGTCATTATTTACACATGCAACACTGAGGTGTAACCGACATAAATTATCATATAACATAGACTACAGGCCCATGTTGAAAAAATGATGGGTCATTAAAACCAACAGGTGACCTATCTAGAACGATATAAGAGCATAAAATAATAAGATTCAGCACTATGACGTCACTTGTAAGCTGTCCAACTGAGTGCAGGTGAGAATTCGAAAATACAACCCTTGATTTTTTCCCCATTTCGCATGATTTTTGTACGGCATTCTTACCACTGTATAGATAGATTAAAAATGATAAGAAAACGCGCAGTGCCGTTAAAAAATGGGGCGCCACAAAATCGGAATTTTAATTTACTTTCCGACAAGTACCGGGGTGAATTTGGTCAGTTGATTTGGTACGGCATCTGTGTCGTACTATTTCAATACTGCTTCTAATCCATAATTTCGCAACGCCGTACAAAAATCACGCGAAATGGGGAAAAAATCGAAGGTTGTACTTTCGAATTCTCACCTGCACTCAGTTGGACAGCTTACAAGTGACGTCATAGTGCTGAATCTTATTATTTTATGCTCTTATATCGTTCTAGATAGGTCACCTGTTGGTTTTAATGACCCATCATTTTTTCAACATGGGCCTGTAGTCTAACATGGCAGTGTTGCTTGTGTTAAAATTGTATATTCATGGCTGATTCAATACATTTTTATGATGCTTGCTCCTCTTTATTTTGTGGAAACATATTGTTTATGATTCTAAGTAATTATACTGATTGCAGATTAAAACACTATTATGAATGTAAAAAAAATATAAAGGGTTTTTAAATGTGTTTAGTTTTATTTGACGACCGCTTGGCACAGTGGTAACATAACTGCTTTCTGCGCGAAGGATCGTGGGTTCGATTCCCACACCGGAAAAATATATTTGTAATTTACATTTGTATTTTTCTGGGGTCTGGGTGTTGTTATGTAATGTATGTATGTATTTAAATTTTATCACAAATGCACTGTGATTAAACCTGCCATAGTATTGTATTATATCTAGTAATTTCGAGGACTATCCAATGTAAAAATGTTCTGTTGTGTGTAAAGTCGGCTTCCTAACGATAGTTAAACGTGACGTGAAAATACCGATATTATGATTGCTTTTTTTGCCGATTGTGCCTCTCTGTCGCTCTTTTCACGCTCTCGCTTGCACTTCAAGCTTTAAATGGAACGCCTCAGAGCGAGGAAACGCCGCATGAGTCATGTTTTTTTAGCTCTATCGAATTATCATATATATTACTTTGTAATATTAGCATAAATCTATATATATAAAAGAAAGTCGTGTTAGTTACACCATTTAACTCGATAACGGCTCAACTGATTTAGCTGAAAATTGGTGGGGATGTAGTTTAGAACCAGGAGGACATAGGATACTTTTTATCCAGTTTCCAGGAGAAACATTTTTTATGAAAACAAACGCGGACGGAGTCGCGGGCAACAGCTTGTATAATAATAAATATCAATTATCTATACAGGCTTCCAAAGAGAACGGAGACACCAATTCGAAGCCGCAAGACGTGGATGACATCCCCATGCCCCAGTCTAACGACAAGCAGGAGCAAGCGCAAGTGCCGCAACCACCCCAGCCGCCGCAACCGCCCCCGCAACCACCGGACGAACCCAAGCCTGAGGAGAAGGTTGCTAATGGGGATGCGGAGACGAATGGATCTGAGGTGAGATTTTTTTTTGCTTTATTATGAGTGTGTTATACTTAATAAACCAATCTATTGATTCATTATCTATTTAAAAAAAAACAATGCAATGTTGTGTGATTTTCCAGATTTGTATGTTTTATTTCCGATTAGACGCACGCCGCGGTCGCATCATTCGCATTTATCCATATTGTACATATAATATAAACCTTCAAATAGAGTGATTCAAAGTATCTTATAAAAAAAATGAATGAAAAGACAGACAGAGAAGCGTCCTTGTTTTACAGTATGTAATGGAGCATATACAATACTTATGAAACTGCATATAAATATATAATTGTCAACATTTTAGAAATAGCTATTTTATACTAGCGCGGCTTTACCCGCGTATTCCGTTCCCGGGGCAATACTGGGATATAAAGTGCCATTTGTTAATCCAGGGAATTACCTATCTACATAACAAATTTCAACTATATGGGTGTAGCCGTTTTTGCGTGAAAGAATAACAATGATACATCTATCCGTACATTTGCAAATACTTTCACATATTTTTTAATATAATGTGTCAGAGAATATAAAATTACACGGTTATTTTTGTGTGTTAGATTAATTAGTATGGCAATATTCATCGTCATAGATAATGCTTTATAATCGTACACATCAATGTTAAGTTATGCCGAATGTCATGAGTTGTAAACAGTCAGTAGTGCGTCCGGGAGCGGCGCCTGTACGAGTTGTGCGGACTGATTGTAAGCAATGCAACATGGAATATTGATAATAAACTTAATCTTGATGATTCTCTAACATCTATACCAATATATAAAGCTGAAGAGTTTGTTTGTTTGTTTGTTTGAACGCGCTAATCTCAGGATCTACTGGTTCGAATTGAAAAATCCTTTTTTTATTGAATTGACCATTTATCGAGGAAGGCTTTAGGCTACATAACATCACGCTGCGACTAATATGAGCGAAGATATAATGGAAAATATGGAAAAAACGGGGAAAATTATACACCTTTGAGGGCTTCCTTTGCGTGCGCTGCGAAAACGGTTCAAGATACAAAAATATTATGTATGAAAGAATTATTCCTTTTTAAATGATCTAAAAAAAAGTCCGCGACAGTATATGTCTATCTTCTAAGATTGCCTCACTATAACATAATAATAGAAATAGATCCGACGGGGACGAAGTCGCGAGCAACAGCTAGTGTATTATAAGCAGAATAATATGTATTATCTATTTCAGCTGGTATCCACACCGCCTGCCACCCAAGTCGCGCCACCACCGCCACCAAAGGCCGGTAGCGTGGTGGAGAGTGTCCTGCAGAACAGCCAGCAGTCGGCTCCACCCAAACCCAAGAGCCTCACCAAGTTGCCTATGCCTCCCAACACACAGGTTTGACTAGCTATATAAGGATATGTTAATGCAAAATA
>JADANM010006310.1:1026925-1039156 GCA_026213755.1 Eurema hecabe | reverse complement strand
CATTAGAAGCGTCTTATTTGTCCGCTAGAGGGCGCCACATTGAATTTGGTGAAAATCTATATAGCCTATAACCAGCGGACAATTAAGACGCTTCTAATGATATGTCATTTGTCGAATTCTGATTAGTGGTTTAGAAGTTACGAGGGAACAGATGAACATACATACATACATACATAGCCTGTCAAAATCATAACCCTCCTTTGGCTTTGCCGTAGTCGGGTAAAAAAGGGTAATAATATGAAAATTTAGGTACATATTATTGAATTAACAGTCAAGACGAATGATTAAACCACGAAAAGACTAAGAAAGAGAAAAAGATAAACAAATAAACAGACATGAATACTGGCATAATTAATATTACCTTAAAGCAAGTGCCGACGGTAGCATTACCACACGCTGCCATCAAGCCCTGAAGGTCACGGAACAGCAAGTCGTTGTTCTTCTCCAAGAATGTATTCACATTGTACGTCACCTCTCCCGCGTAATGCACGAGACAGAATTCCTACAAAACATTACATAGTATGAAACAAAGGCCCTTTCTTCTATCTGTCCGTATGTGAATCTCTATAGAACTTCGCAACCTATTTTCATGCGGTTTTTTTCAATCAAACAAAATGAGTAGTTATATAAATAAAATTCGCTGTAATATTATACCAAGTCGTAACACCACTTTGATTTGTTTTAATTATTTTAATAAAATGAATAATTGATGATTCCTATCCCTAAAATGAAGATATTCGTTACATTCCTAACACGAGTAGAAATCAAAACTTTATTTACCAAGTCTATACAATGGAAATATGAATGGACTAAGAACAGATCCTTGTGCAACACCAAGACTTATCACTATTTTAGATACTGCTACAAAATAATTTCGAGCCATACTCATTATAATCACTTAAAATACCAATGAAATATAAGATGCACTTAATTATTTCATAAATTTTGGTTTATTTTTACATACTTTTACTTAATAACAAGTATGGTGAGGTTATCAAATGCTACTTACATCTCTGCCCATAAGTTTTTGGGTTTTGATATCAACTTTTCTATGGGATTTGTAGTGCGCATGTCCGTCCAATTTCTGGTTGAGTTTCTCGAGGAAACTTAGATCTGTCGCGTCTCCGGGACGCAGGCATTCGTCATCCAGGATCGAAATAATACCTGTTAAGGTTAAAATATTACTAACTAGCTGGGGAACGTTCATTCCTTTTTTCTCATTTTTTAGATATTTGAGTACAATTTTTTTTGTGTGAACAGTGGTGTAAGCGTTTTTCGACTTCGTGTTTTTGAAAAATGAAATGATTGCTCAAACCAATACTGAAACAGCATCAAATTCGATAATATTTTAAAATCAAATAAAAAATAATACCAAGGTAAATTTTGTTTCAGGTAAAACGTTTATTTCGTAATTTTTTTTTGTGATAGCTTCTTTATTTTTTTACTGATTTGGCCAATATTCGTTTTGTATAACCAACCTGCATTATTATCTCATTAAAATGCCTCTTTTTCTGTAATTTCAATGGGATCCTTACTATAATTCTATATATAGCAACTCCTCACCTTGATGTCTAGCTTCAATAAGGTCGCAAATGACGATGTTATTGAAGTATTCAACTGGCTCCCACTCGATGCCCTCCCTTAGATACTCCTCTTGTTCTTGCTTAAGAGTCAGCTGGATGAAGAGCTGTTGCAGCTTCTCGTTGCAGAAGTTGATGCAGAATTGTTCGAAGCTAAAAGAATTTCGAAGTATCAGCTTCTATCTAGCTTTTTGACGCAACGATTTTCATGCTTTTTTTATAATTAATGAAGAGGAAGGTTTAATGTATAATACATGTATTAATATATGCGTGCGAAGCCGGAAGGTCGCTAGTGAGTTTGATAAATAGTTGTTTGAATACAAGCGACGCGCCAGTAGTTTTGAATGTCTAAGGATACTTAGGGGCAGACAGATATGCAGCGAATATTAACTACTAAGTAGCACTATATTTCTTTTCATCTTTAATCTGGATGATATCGTTTTCTAGTAAAAGGTATTAATAAAATTGTTGTCCAAACTGGCAGTTTTCGTGTTTGTCTTATGTCAATGTAAATATAGAATTTCGTATTTTACGGAAGCTTATTTTCACGTACATAATTGGATATTACAGTAGACTAGTTCGTTTGAAAATTGTGCATATGTCTTTGGATTTTAAAATGACATAAATTGGTGCATTAGGTATAAATGAGATATTGACATCATCCGACGATAAGATAAGAGATAAAACTGAACACTTTAATCTAGAAAGTTACGTGGGAACAAGATAAAGTGACATGCTTTTTGTTGTCAAATATTGATTGTGTTAGGTTTTCTTTGAATTATAGAAGATACTTTGAAATAACGGTCTATTGTTTGCTTTTGGAAGCTAAATGTCTCCACATAATGTGCATAGAAAGATAAGAGAACAAACATAAAAAACATGTACACGATTGAATTGAGAAACCTCCTCCTTATTGAAGTCGGTTACAAATACAAATGAAATGAAAAAGAAAACAGTGTCGTAATCTGGTGTTAAACAGAGGAAATATATCATAGTCTGCCCACTGTAGCCTTAAATTTATTTCTCTGCGGTACTTTAAATAAAATATATTGGGTTTAACGTATAATAGTGTATTTTATACACGATTACTCTGCCTATAGTTTGCGGGATAATTTTTTCGAGGATAGTTCGAAACTATCCTCGAAAAAAAAAGCTTATGGTGTAGTGTGCGCACTCCTAAATGTGTTAATGCTGTCTGACGAAATATGACCCAACAAAATATCTACTTACCTATTCTTCGGGAAGATTTCAAATCCATAGATATCCAAGATCCCCATAACGGAAGCCTTAGGGTCCTTACCCTTAGGTGCTAAAGAAGAATTCAGTCTAGAAACCAGCCAGCTGAAGTGTTTCTCGTATATGGCTTTGGCTAGAGCGTCTCTCGCGTAATGAGCTTGCTCCAAATCTAGGGGGGTTTTGACAACGTCGCCTCTTGCGTCGATGGTGCGACTTGTGAGGGCTTCACGGAGTTTTACTTGGTCCACTTTTAGGAGCTATAGAGGTAGTAAATAACTATTTGAAGAAATTTAGTAAGATATTAAGTATAGAGAAAAGTTTTTAAGGGACATTTAATCATAGTCATAGCATGTAACAAATGCTGTATTTGTAAAAGCTTATTTAGTTATCCCATCAGTCGGTCTTCTTAAAATATTCTACATCTATTTTTTTTTAATAATTAATGCAAAAGTTAATTCATCGGATACACCAATACTATTGAACCAATGTCTTATTAATTAAGTGCAGATTCTATAGTCAAAAATTAGCTTAAAAGGGGAAAATTTTGCTTGTTAGTTATACACAGGTAACTTACATCAGCAACATTGGCAGTGTTAGCATCATGGTTGAGTATCTCAGCGCTACCCTTGTCGTTTTGAACAAACTTGATATTGCCGAGGTGCAGGACGCTGGCTACAATCTCAAAGATCTCTTTTTGTTCAGCGTCAGAGATCTCTATCACTTTCATAGCTTCGAGAACCGAACGGAATTGTTCAGCATCGTTCAGTTTCTGGTTTCCTGGTACCTGGGTCATTTCGTTAATTGAATTTGGAGGTTATGTGGCATAGTTTTTAAAATATTTGTTTATATGACTTCAAATTAAATTTGCATGGAATTTTTAGGTGTGGATTGATACGGTTAAACTTTTTTTTAATTATATGAATCACTACGACCATGCTTTATCGTTAATGACTTGTGTTTTCCAACATATTATAATTTATCAGAAAATATTCGTGTCAACAATCTTAATGACGAATCCTTACAAAAATTTAATATACACACATAAAATGGCTGAAATATCTAATGGTCTACTTACGATGTCAGTAGTATATTTGTACATTTCTGGTCTTCCCTGAAGCCTCAATTGCTGCAAGAGTTCCGGTCCAGCACCAGCAAGCAACTGGTAGAAGATATGGAAATTTCTTTCTCCAGACATTTGGCTGACTACCCTCGACTTTTCTAGAAGGTAGTTCAATATATGCCCTCCTTCAGGCGCCCCCTCGTAATTGAACTGAACGTCCATATACTTTCCGAATCTACTGGAATTGTCATTTCTATGGGTTTTGGCGTTACCGAACGCTTCCAGCAAAGGGTTGCTCTGAAGGAGTTTGTCTTTGACTGTCTCTACGCTCGTCAAGTGGTTTGTACGAGCCGCTATGTATTCTAGAACTTTCTTTGAGGCTTCCGTCTTGCCGGAACCAGACTCTCCTATAACAAGGAAAGTTGTAAAATGGTAAATCGAAATGTTTTAATGCGTCTCTGTTATTTTTTTTTAAGATGGTACAATCATGCTGGTAATAGGTCGTAACGGTAGCCGTCCACAGAAAATTATTGTACATTAGTAACATTGGCATCGTTAAAACAAGATGGCGACGGTTTTTGAACCTCTTGTTACCAGTGTTTCTTACGATTGATGCGTTCGTTTGTCATAGTCGATTTTTCTATTCAGTAGACCGTGAAAAATATAAAAAAAGATATAGACAATTCACTTACCTGAGATCAGAATGCATTGTTCTCTATGCTCGTTGACTAGGGAGCGATACGCGTTGTCGGCGATCGCGAATCTGTGGAATCATTTGTTTTTGTTAATGATAAGTGTTTATGGAAATAGGGTCCTTACCCTACGTGCTTTATTTTTGTAGAATCAGAAGCAATTATGGGAGAGCTAGTCCTTGAACTTATTTTACGTTCCAATAGAGGATTGTTTTTTTTTTAAATAAATTAAATTTTGTTTTTTAAATAAATTATTGGTTACAATATTCTTTATATGGAGTAGAGCTTAGTGAATTAGAAATGAAGTGGTTGTCTTTTTCGTCTCAGTAGATAACAGCCCACTTAAGCCGAAATAACGTTACAAACTACTCATCAGCATGTCTACATGAATCTTTACTTGAATATTTTTTTTTATTATAACTAAAAGTCTTCTGCCGAGGTAAAAGGTTGAAAGGTTGAAGTATCACGTAAGGCAAAAAATTATCCTTAATATTTTATTTAACGAAACAGGTAATTCTAATGCCTTCAGTTTACAGCTGGTCATAAAAATTTACAAAATAACACACGTCAATAAGATACCATATCGCTGATATCTATCGATCGCCGATAATATTGCTTCACCATTTCGGGGAAAGTAATATAATGTATTATAAATCATTTGGCATACATTAGGCGATATCAAATGTTGGAGGTACATTATGGAGGGAGAAGAAAATGATGAATCAGAATGTTACCTATTTTCTGGTTTTGGTTAGCAAAAGAAACTTATGGATAAGAGAGATTTAAAACTAATGTCACAATCAATTGCTTCTGATGATTTTCTTCTGAGTAGGGTTCTTTTTTTTCTAGCATTAGACATTAACAAAAGAGGGATTAGTCTTTTTGTATCTAAAAGTTCGACAGTTCTCTTCTCGAGTTGATAAGTCCAAAATTTAGGCCAATACATTACGATGAAGAATGTAATTAAAATTGTATAGCTATTTTCAAACCCCATCGTGAACATTGTCTTTTTTTAGTTCTGGTATCTGTGCCTCGGGGTTTTACCTGTATTTTCACAATCACATTTTTCAACCAAATGACATATGCGATCATTTCCTTGAAATATTTGATAAGGTAGCGTAGCCTATTTATCTGTCTCGGTCTGATAGTGATTTAATATTCAATGCAAATAGACTCTCTAGACTTAACGTATCCTATGTGTTAATCTCATCCGAATCAATGCAGTAGTTTTTGTGTGATCAACTAACATCGTTACATACGTTCGTTTATAATATTAGTATGATTAAAGGGAATGGTAAAGATAAGGGTTACTCACACATGTGGCGGTGCCTCAAAGAAAGCCTTTTTGTAATAAAGCTTCGTTTTTTCTTCCGTATAGATGGGAAGTTGTTTGTACGGATTTACTGAGATCAGGACGTTGCCGATGTACGTCTGAAAGGTACATAATACTAATAAATTAAAATACTTTGTCACATGGTATAAAAGAAAATCAATTATAATTCTTCATCACGTGGTATAAAACAGTCGATTTTCGTTGTCTGTCTATATGTAAGCTTAGATCTTTAAAACTACACAATGGATTTTGATGAGTTTTTTTTAAGGATAGATTGTTTGAAGAGGTAGGTATTTATGTATAATACATGTATCATATATGCGTGCGAAGCCGGCACATGTGGCTAGTATAAATATTAATAAAAGGATATTCGTTCAAATATGGTAATTAAGTCTATTAAAAAATAAACACGTATATTCATTAATTGTTAATAAATAAATCGTATTTTAATAAATTTTAAATTACGTAACTCAAAATTCGCGCCAATAAGATTCCTCATTTGACGTTGACAGCTGTCATTCAACAACCATAGCTTATAAAACTTTTGGAATATAGATATTGGAAGCACGTGTTGCTGATTGCCACTTGAACGAAATATGGACCCTCGAACTTATTTTATCTATACGTAACTAGACCTTGGCAAAATTGTGGTAACGCAGCACCGACCTTTAACTAAGAAGAAGAAAGAAAGAAGAAGAAGAATAAAACTCACGTAAATAATGTTCTCATGGAAGCGTTTGTTCAGGTTGTCTATGAAGGCCTCTTCGGAGCGGAAGTCCTCGAGCAAGACAAAGTCCTGCACCCCGACTCGCTCGCGGTGTTGTAGCGCGTGCTCCATCACGCCTTGGACCGATACTGGTCTTCCGAGCCTGAAAAATAAATATAATTATTATTAAATAGCTTATACCTACATAAGTGTTTAAACTTTGAAATACTAGATATAGATGCTTACGGCCAAATACTCATACGCAAATTAAATTTAAGCACGCCTAAAAACTCGTAATGTTGACAGAGTGATATGGCGAACTGTCAAATCGGACTGGTTTAAGTTATACTTAAATTTAAGTTGCGTTTCAGTAATCCGGGATTAGAGTCTTGCGAGGTGTCCAAAATTTTTATTATAATACATATTTTACTTTTTTTTTATTCTATTTACTTGCGTAAAGCTTAAATTATTAAGGTTTAGTAATTTGCTTGTAAACCTATAATATTCATTTGTTTTAATTTCGACAAAGCATAATTTCACGTCTTTAAAATTTTAATAAATTCGCTGCGGCAGAACGGTAAACAGTAGGGTTTTGGTCGGTATAAGTCCGAGATAATGGAGAAATTAATCGAAAATGTATTAAGGTAAAGCCAAATCGCCTCCAACATACACACACACACACACACACACACACACACACACAAACACTCACAACTCACTGACACTCCACACACATAACCACACATAAACCCCGCGGACATTTAATATTTATGTTATACATATTATAATAATAACACTATGTTTGTATAAAAACTATTTAATAACAGATTATGTTAACGGAGCCAGTCTGCCACAACACAGGGAAACCTTCTGTGGAACCCATGGTCCTTCCCCGAGGTCCATGGGTATCCTATGAGGATTTGACCACTATAAAAAAAGGCTACGTATTTTGTAGTTCCTAATAGGTCTTCTGATTTGAAAAGTATATTAAAGTCAATGGAAGCCTTTTAATTATCTGTGAACTAAAACTTATTAATCGGTCACTGGCCAATAATCCCTTGACCTTAACACACTGCTACAGATAAAATAGTATCGGTAATAAAATATTATTACGTACATTATGAATCATATGTTTATTTAATGGTATTGACGTATATAAATAATTTTTAAAATATATTAATAACGTATAAATCTAGCCATTTTTCATGGTTTTGTCCGTATAATTATTTATTTTTTGGGTACAGAATGCAGTAAAAGGTTTTGTATTTAGTAAAATATATCCTTTTTTTTAAAAATCAGTTTGTCGGTTAGGTTTAGTTAGCACTCAACAATCTTACAAACTTTACGTTTATATGATAATAATATAAGAAGCAATAATAAACAAAAAAAATCGAAAAGGCACGATTTTCAAAGAAAGTAAACAAGTCAATATAAAAAAAGAGTAAAGAGTACGAGAGATGCTGAAAGAAAAGAGTTTTTACTAACTAAAAAATAAAAATCATTTCTGCGGAATAACGTTTGTAAATAATACTAGCTGAACACTGCTCACTTAGTTGGCATAATATTAACAATTCTTTTTTTATATAGCCTATGACACTCTGCAATGATTTGGCTTTCTATTGGTGAAAGAGTTTTTAAAATCGGTTCAGTAGATCCCGAGATTACCCCTTCCAATTTAATAAACACACAAAGTTTATTTCTTTATTATTATAAAAAAATAAACTTAATAAAAATATAAAATTAGTATAGAATGGCCGAAAAAATCGCTAAACACAAAACAAAAAAAAAAGAAAATTAAAAGCGCGGGAAACATTTAGAGGTTATATCACAAAACGACTCACCGAAACTTCTCTATACGGCACAAAAGCCTATCTTCACCACTGAATCCCATTTCACAAAGCTTAACTATTCTTTGCTAAATACAAATATAAACTGAGAGAAAAATAAAGTCATTATTATAATAATTAACGTCCTGGGAACAGTATATATTATGAATAGGGTTGTAAGCTTGTTGTTTACAATGTAATTAAAAAGTATTAATGTAATTAATCAGTGGCCAACAATTAGAGTATATTAATTATTAAATAGAGTTATAAGCGCAAAATTTTGAAGACGTGAAAACATCCTAATTAGGACGTCTTATCTTCAGGTGATTGGTTGCCGGTGCATTCACGCGCAACTGACAAAACTATTTTTTTTCCTTATTGGTTTTATCATTTATCTCTTTCTATCGTTTTGACTTGTATGTATGTGTGCCGCCGCTGCTGTGCACAACACTTTTTTCGGTTGATTTGTTAGGGTATAACATATATATTAACTATAATATCATTGGTGGCCAATAGCCTCTAAGTTTTCTGTCTCTATCCTATTTACATAAAGAAAAAGTGTTTGAATTGTATATAACTGACTGAATTCTTGAATGTTCGGTTTTTTTAAAAGGAAAGTTAAATGATGGCATACTGGGAAGGAAAATGGCTTCCAAAATTATATAGGTACTTAAGTATATAATATAATTACTGTTACAATTAAGTAATGTAAGATAACTTAAATAATTATGTGTGATTTTGTTAATAATAATGGTTATTATACTGATTTTGAAAATGATTTTTAATGACTTTTTAATTTTAAATTAAAAATGGCAACCCTATTCACGGATGTGTGATATCGCTGTCCTATCCCGACGGTATTCCGCCGTAACTGATATGGGGTTAATATTAGCAAATTTGTGTGTCAAGTATACGTGTTTTTAACATTGAATTATAGTACGCGTCATTTATGTTTAGCGATTGACGAGAATAGCTGCGCATCGGTAGAATCGGTAGAACCAATCAACGCTCGTGCTCCCGACGATCACGCGCCCCGCGCGCCGCACCTCTACCTCGATACCTTATTTTTGACTTCTGCACAGGTTTCGTCCAGCGCTAAAGATTTGTGACGCGTACTGTACTCTGTAAAGTGAGTTCAGGAGAAATGTTTGGCTTCAAAAAAATAATGCGACGGCTTTTACAGCAAAAAGTATTCCATGTATTTAAGAGATCTTTTGTATTTTTATGTAACTAGTGACCTGCCGCGGCTTTGCTCGCATATATTATGCATGTATTATATTATATATTATTATACATATATAAAGGTGAAGAGTTTGTTTGTTTGTTTGAACGCGCTAATCTCAGAATCTACTGGTTCGAATTGAAAAATTCTTTTTTTATTGAATCGACCATTTATCGAGGAAGGCTTTAGGCTACATAACATCACGCTGCGACTAATAGGAGCGAAGATATAATGGAAAATATGGAAAAAACGGGGAAAATTATTCATCTTTGAGGGCTTCCTTTGCGTGCGCTGCGAAAACGGTTCCAGATTCAAAAATAATATGTATGAAAGCATTATTCCTCTTTAAATGATCTAAAAAAAAGTCCGCGACGGTATATGTCTATCTTCTAAGATTGTCTCACTATAACATAATAATAGAAATAGATCCGACGGGGACGAAGTCGCGAGCAACAGCTAGTGTATTATACATATAAACTTTCCTCTTGAATCACTCTTTTAATAAAAAAAACCGCATGAGAATCGGTTAAGTAGTTTTAAAGATTTAAGCATGCATTTAAGCATAGGGACAGATTTATTTATTGGTATATTGCAAATTTTCTCGCGGCTTCAAAATCCCCGAAATAAAATAAACCCAAAATGCATTAACATATTTATAATACATACTAAGAATTTTGAACAACGTCAACCTACCGTTGTTTGGAAATACAACATTTAAGATGAGTCAGGTGTGACGAATTTCTTATAGCGACAGTTTGTCGGAACTTATTCATTCAGTTTACGTGTAAACGAATATCTTTGAAAAGGATTATATTTATATACTAGCTGAGCCACGCGGTTTTACTTGTGTATTTTCCGTTTCGTGGAAATATTAATAAGTGTTATATAGGTAATATAAGAGTTTCTCCTATAAATCATCGTTTAAACAGCTGACTTAAAATGTTTATTAACACACTTGAAATTACAAATTAACTTAACAATTAAATATTCCATGAACAAGGACACAAAATCAAAAAACTTATTTTAATAAAATAATACAACAAAAATAAGCAGAATTCAAACTAAATTAAAAATATTTTTTTATAATTGAATATCTGTCCCGTCGGTTAAAAATACAGGTAATATCAAAGTGGAGTCAGCCGATTCAAGCAAAGATATACAGTCATAAGTTAAACTCATGTAGTTACACACAATATTTTGTATCCAATATGCATTTAGTGATTCAGAGTGACGTCATTGATTTGCAGTATAGTAACCGTCAATTACCTTTAGCGGTGAACGAAACCTGCACAGAAGTCAAAAATAAGGTATCGAGGTAGCGGGGCGCGTTATCGTCGGGTGCGCGAGCGTTGATTGGTTGTCCCAGTCGTGTTGTCTTTCTCGCACCCACGAGCGTGATTCTACCGATGCGCAGCTATTCTCGTCAATCGCTAAACATTCGTGACGGTTACTATACTCATGACGTAGGTCCTCCTCATCCGAGAGATACTGACCTATTGGCATAATTACGGTTTGCGGGAGATTTTTGATGCAGTGCTTAGTCATTTAATCCAGAATACCCACTTTGTATTACTAATAATAATACTTCAAGACGTTTATTTAAATTTTTAATACAGCGCCATCTAGTCGTACGCTAAGCCGTTCGTCTATAGCAACTAATCTATATTATTTATATGTACTTTTCTTTTGTAAAGACATACATCACCAAGACTTCAGAAGGATATAACAAATGTATTGTTTCAGTTTTGGTACTGGGTACAAAGGTATTCTATTACCTTCTATAATATAAAAAAAAAACGCAAAATGTGTTGGTACGTGCATAAACTCGATGACGTCTGAACCAATTTGTATACATATTTTTTTAGAAATCTCTTGAAGTACAAGGACCGCTTTTAGCGTGAAAGAAGACGCATCTGTCCAGCTATACAATAACAATACTTAAACATTTTTAACCGACTTCAAAAAAGGAGAAAGGTTCCTCAATTCGACCCTATGTTTTTTTTTGTTTTATGTTTGTTCGCCGATAACTTCGTCGTTTATGAACCGATTTTGCTGATTCTATTTTTTACCTACAAAAAGTTTCAGGAGTATTGGTATGCCCTTAAAAATATACCTGATGTCGTATATTAAATGGTATTTTGAAATACAACCCAAGTCACGGTACCCGATAATGTCACTGCGGTGACATTCAAATACCAAAACCATTTGTGATCGCATTGACGATCAGGACGCTCAGAAACCGTTAAATTATAACTAAAATAGTGAACTTTGTAAGTAGGCTTTTATAATTTAAGGGCTTCAAATGAAAGTGTCGAACGAATTCAGTTATATTAAATAACTAGCTGGCCCAATCTCCTCTACCTCTGTTAGCTACCACAATCGAGAGTTTGGTATAGGAAATTATTGGGCGTCTCATCAAAATAAAGCTACTCACGAAAAATTAGCTTGATAGTAATCAATCGGAAAAATGTACCAGGAATCCCGGACTATAAGAACCATGTGTACATCCAGGAATTTTGTTAAGAAGGAATTATGTAAATCGGTTCAGATTATACGATTCATTTTAAAATATAGAA
>JADANM010006310.1:978404-988405 GCA_026213755.1 Eurema hecabe | reverse complement strand
AATTTATGCAAATTTATCAATTTGCGACGTCTCGTGGTCAATTTATCAACTAACCGACCAATTCGACCAATGAAGGAAGAGCTTTTAATTAAACGCTTTTTAAAGTACGGAAAATAACACACTGCTTTCTAATTGGTTGATGTTAACAGTTATTCAACCAATCAGAGCGCACATATCGTTTGGTTTATTTTACGCGTGAGTTCGGTAAGTTGATAAATTTGCAAAAAGGGGTTCTAAAATAATACTAAATCCGTCCAGCCGTTCTAGCTGTTTGAGGTTCTTGTTATCTTCCGGTGACATCTATATAGATAGGGGATCATTGGTTTGTTTGTCAGGGAGCGGCGATAGTTAGTATGGCGATAGAGGCGGCGGGCGAGGCGGCCGGACGCGCGGCTCTCGCGCGTTTACTGCGCGATCACCGCGCGGCTAGCGCTGACGCTCGGTGAGTTGAAGTGAAAGTTAAATGTAAAGTCGAAGTGTGGTCTAATTTTGAAACTAAAGACAAAGTTAAAGTTGAAATTGAATATAATTTAAAAGTGAAAGTTAATATTGAAGTCGAAATTAAAATTTTAAGTTTGAGTCGAATACAGTTTTGAGGTCAAAAGTGTGTGTGTATTCGTGGGTATAACGATTTGTGTGTGTGTAAGAGTTACCATACGTACGTGTCTGTGTGTGTGTGTGTGTGTGTGTGTACACGAGCGCGTGCGCAGGGACCTGTGGAAGGCGCTGCAGCAGGAGGGCGGCAGCGCGCCGGCGCACGCGTGGGACGGGTGGTGCGAGCGCGCCGGCTACCCGCTGCTGCGCGCCGCGCCCGCCGCCGCCGGCCCGCACGTGCACCTCACGCAGGAGAGGTGAGCTCTTACTGCATGCATGCCATGTGTTCATATTACTTATTTATTTAATTTATTGATTGATTTAATTGTTGATAAATTAATTGTTAGGATTAGTTGGGCATTTATTTACTGATTCAATTTATTTATAAAGTTAATTCATTTATTTATTCGATTGATTTAATTATTTATGTATTAATTTACTCATTCGATTTAGTAATTGAATTTAGGATTGTTTTTAATTATCGATTAATTGATTGTTTTATTTATTAACCTGATTTTTGTTTTATTCGATTTAAAAAGTGATTTATGTATTTATTTAAGGCTTGATTGATCGAATGATTTAATTATTAATTGGTTGATTGTTGATATTATTTATGTATGTATTTATCTACTTATTCATTGATGTAATAAATTACGTTTTCATTATTTATTCGTGTATTCATGCATTCCTACCCCTTATGATGTCTATGAATTATTTATTGCAATCAAATGTATTTTACAATATAATAAAATTAAAAGTGTATTTTGCACTGAAGTAGTTTAAATTTTAAATTCAATTAAAACCTTTACAAACATAGTACAAATCGTAGGGGAGCTTTATAAAATGTGTTAGTACAGATAAATGATTTTCCTATGATTTTATAGATCTTTGAATGTATTTATTTCGTGCACAAAGGTTTGTAATGTCAGCTGACCCGCCGGACCCAGAACCGCCGATGTTGAACGAACTTCTTACTATGAACCTCAGAGCTGAATTGGAAGAATTATTTTATGAGCCTGGTAAGTTTATCAAATTCTATATTTCTATACTAATATGCATATAAAGACGAAAGCTTTGATTGTTTTTTTTATATGTATATAGAATACGGAACAGATGTAGTTTTTTGCAAGCTTTAAAATAAACTTTTTGCCACGCACCACTCTATCACACAATATTTTCGATGCATTTTGACTTGGGGTGCTTCAAAAAGAAAGCGTACATCTTTCTTAAAGGCCGACCCAATCCAGAGCTGTCAAGATCCGGGAGTGTTGCTGGGCGACGATGACCACTTTTCATCAGATGGATCGCCTGCTCGTTTGCCTCCTATGTTATATAAAAAAAGCTGTGAAATAAACTTATGCTACTTTTTATTGCGAAAATGGCTTTTCTACCGGATTTTTTATCGTGGCTTTGTCTTTTGAAAGGAAATCACTGAAGCCTAACTGGCTCAATGTCTGATTGGCTGGTATCAATAAATGCTTATAAAGATGAACCTTTGAAAAAGTTGGACATTTATCTCTCCACAGAGAACTTCACGGAATTCCTCGAAGAGGATATTAACGCTACCACTACTACAACTACAACTACCACCACCAAGCGACCAATGGTCAAAACCACGAAGCCCCCGCCGGGCCCCAAGTGGGTGATACCACTCACATTTAGCGTGGGGCCCCTGATAGAGGAAGAGGAGAATATCACCAAGATATGGAAGAACGGTACCGATAGCATGCAGAATGGGACTTGGTGAGTTGGAAATGGAATAGCTAGTAACAGTAGTATTTATTCATTCATTCATTTATTCATGCATTCATTCATTTATGCAATAATTTATTCATGCATTCATTCATTTATGCACTCATTTATTCATGTATTCATTCATGCATGCATTCATTTACTTTTTTCATCTCTGGAGGACACACCCCGTGTTCCTCTGAACCAAAGCAAACGTCTTCGACAAGTCGGACAATTGAAACCGTCACCCCCAAATGGGAGATGTTGACAAGTTGTATTATATATGTTAAGTCATGAATGAATATCATAAGCGCGATTCAGAACTCGGCACATTAGTAGCAGTCGCTTTATATCAATTGATTTATCTATCCATCCAACCATCCATCCAACCATACGTCCATACAACCATCCTCCCAACCATCCATCCATTCATCTATCTATCCATCCATACTTCTATCTAGCCATGTATGCATACATACGTTTATTTAACAGTATTACAAGACTGTTTATTTTTTTTCAGGTATGACATAGTGAATGACACGAAAATACAAACATCCCGATGGATGGAAAACGTCACGTATCTAGTATGGATGAATGATACTGAAAGTAAGTTCATCATTATTGTATCCACCGACTTAAAATAAGCAATTACAGTCGCAATAATTTTCATTTAAAATCAATACAAATGTAAATGATTCTGAAGTTTTGAAATTGATATTTCTTACCAGTTATCATTGTGTTTTCAAATAGTGATTGTGATGGTTGATCTGGATATATTTTTAAGATAAGCTACATTATATTTCAGTGACAATACCAGACTTGGGTATGCACAAATGGGTCCGGTACAACGTGGGCGCGCGGGGCTTGTACCGGGTCGCGCCGCAGGACCTGCCCGGGGAGGTTAGTGGAGACATCACATCATATCACAATCACAACTCATCAATCACATCACAACATATCATATCACATCACATCACATCGCATCGCGTCGCATCGCATCGCATAACAACACAACAAATCAAATCACATCACATCGCTGATGTAGTCGCTATAATCGCGATTATATACAACGTGTAACAGAAATGCGTGGTAATATTTAAGGATCGCAAAGAATACCTAATTTAAAATGAATGTATTAGGAATTCATTTCATTTGAACTTTTTATTATCAAGATATTGATTTTTTTACTTCTATTGGCTAGCATATCGATATTTAAATTTATCGACGCTACGACATCACTTTAGAGCTGTTACGTGTCAATGACCGCATGACCCTATGACAATGCATTTCATTGAAAAAGGTACTGCTGTCTCTGTCATTAGAATTCGAAAAGTTATGTAACATTTTTTTTTATTTTCATATTATCGATTTTATTGATGAATCAATGAAATAAAAAAATCTCAAATATGTTTATTTTAATGCGGGGACTTGTATATAGACTATCTATGAGCATCTGAACATCACGATCAAAATATTACCACACATTTCTGTTACACGTCGTATAGTTAAAAAATATTTTGATTTGCATTGAAAAAAATATTATAACTTTTATAATATTTTTTAACCTCCGACGCAAAAACAACGGGGTGTTATAAGTTTGACGTGTGTGTATGTGTCTGTCTGAGGCAACGTAGCTCCCAAACGGATGATCCGATTTTCATGCGGTTTATTTTGTTTGGGTACACAGGGTATATAATAGGGTCTATTTACATACCAAATTTCAACTAAATCCGTCGATCCGTTTTACCGTGAAAGACATGACAAACGTACAGACACACTTTCCCATTTGTAATATTTTTTATATTTTTATATGTAACCTATTGTAAATTTGAACGAATTGTGTCGGTGCCGTATATGTGTCATGATTGGATGAAACTGGCTCCTGAAAAACAGTATTTACTATCTTGGGAGCCTGGGTAAAATATTTTGTAAATCACCTTATAATTTTTTTTTTCACTAAGTCTTTATTTATTTATTTATTTATTTATTTCACACTTTATTACACTATAAACTTGAACAGAAATATGACATGTTTAAAACAGAAAAACAACCCATCTTAAAACAACAAAATTTCAAAAGTAACATCGAGCTTAAAATAAACACAATCATTTGTTTTATTTTAAATTGCTTTGACTAAAATTAAACAGGACGTTTCGTTAAATACTGGTGTTTAATATGATAATGGAAATAAATTATTATTATTATTATTATATTAGTATGGAGCCTTAATATGTCACGGTTATTAGCCCACAGAGGCATCGGCGCGTCGTATAGCCGCCTTGTACGAGGGCGCGGCGGCCGAGCGAGCGTTGCTACTCGATGACGCGTTTGTTCTGAGCAGAGCCAGGCGATTACCTGCCAGCCGAGCTGTAGCTGCTACAGGTGAGCTATATAAATAAACTAGCTGTGCCCGCGACTTCGCCCGCGTAGAAAAGTGACTTTGGGCAGCATTTTTGAAAATGCCTAACCCGCGCCAACAAACGTTCAGCAAGTTCAACGTGATTCTTTAAATTGCCATAACTTTTTTATTCATCAACCGATTGACATGAATTTAACACTAAATGCTAAGTGAAGCTTAACACAATATATAATTGAAAACCCCATCTAGATAGGATAAGCTGTTTCTGAGATTAGCGTGCACAAACAAACAGACAAACAGACAAAAATTTCAAAAATCATTTCGAAGTCGATATCGTCGAGTCGATCAAAAATGTCCACATACGGCAAAAAAAGCCTGAGAAAAGACATAGGCTTCTTTTAAACTTAAAAAAGTGGGGGGGGGGGGGGGGCAAAGATTATATGAAAGTCCACGCCTTCTTAATGCTTTATACCCAAAGGTCCCTCCCCAAGCCCCTCTTTTATCTTTTCCCTTTTGTCATTTCTTTCTGTTTCCCTTTTTATACCGGGTTACTCATTTATAGTAAGATTAAAGTCCTGTGCTTAGTTGTACACAAATTGTTTACTTTCTATTTTGTCTTTTTTACTATCGTCTAACACATTCATGTTAAGGTTTCAGTCCTATACTTAGTTGTACACAAATTATTCCCTAAAGGTCGTCTCGCCAGTGAAACCCACTGGGCTGTATGGCGAGTCGCCATCCACCATCTATCCTGGTGGCGAGAACTCCTCATGGTGGCAGCATCAGCTCCGCACTTCCAGGAAATGCTCAAAGACCTACCACCAGCCGTCGAAGTTTACACCCACCAGGATATTGAGAAAGGGGAGATTACAGATGAGAAACTGTGAGTAATTATTACTTTGACAAAAAAACATACACCTAATACGAGTAGTTTTGAAAATCTTCTCAATAGACTGCCTTGTTGCTAGAAAGTGATATCTTCCAGGCAACCATAATGATAGTCAGAATACTTAAACCTTGAAATTAATAATTAACCATCCATTAATAAATTTTTATTATTTATCATCTCTACATTAACCAAAGTTGCTTTCTTAAATCTGTCCCTATGTATACTTATCTTTAAAACTACGCAACCGATTCTCATGCCATTTTTTTAATAGATAGACTAATTCAAGACAAATGTTTATAAGTATAATACATGCATAATTTATACAAGCGAAGCCGGGCGGGACGCTAGTTAAAGAATAGAATAGCTAATAGCTCCAAGCCGGGTTCAATTCTTCAATACCCAAAATATCTATAGTACACAATAATTGTTACAATTATCATTTAGATATAATGTATTCTATAATATATTCTAAAAATTTCAACAAGTGAGTGGAATACAATGTTAAACAAATAACTTTTTCATTAATGTTTTATAGTATTTTTTTATACAACGTGTAACAGAAATGTGTGGTAATATTTTTACGTGATGTTCAGATTCTCATAGATAGTCTATATACAAGTCCCCGCATTAAAATAAACATATTTGAGATTTTTTATTTCAAAAGTGATGTCGTAACTTCGATAAATTTAAATATCGATATGCTAGTCAATAGGAATAAAAAATCAATATCTTGATAATAAATAGTTCAAATGAAATGAATTTTTAATACATTCATTTAAAATTAGGTATTCTTTGCGATCCTTAAATATTACCACGCATTTCTGTTACATGTTGTATAAATATGTTCTTTTTGATTTGTAATATTGGCCTTACGAATTGTACAATTAATTATCATATAAATTAAAATAAAATAAAATGCTTACAGCTGGCTAAGTGGGGCGCTACTAACAGCTGGGGTGGTGTGGGGCAACGAGAACATCACCAACCAAGCGTTGGAGATATTCGACGCGTGGACCAACAACAACGAGACGATACCGGAGATCTATCAGGAGGCACGTGGGCTTGTACTAATGAGGCGAGCTCTGAATCGCGCTATTGATATTTTTTGAGATTAGTGTATATATATCGGCGCCAAGGCGTTCACACGGTGCTGCGGGACGCGATAAAGCGCACTTAAGGATTGCGTTGAAATATTAACCCTAAAGAAACCCTTTTTGGCGCCAAGAATTTAACAAGTGCTACATGACGCGATACGTAACACTTGTAATTTGTAAAAGTATTCTAATCCACATCGACGCCGTTGACGGGTCGACGATAAAGCTTGTTAAAATATTGTTCCCCCTACTCCTTCAACACAAACTGTTTGTTTACTTTTCCATACTACTTTTGTATAAATGGGGCCACCCGATACCAAGCTGGGACTTGCGTTCGGATCCTTGAATAGTACGGACCTCTCGCAATAAAAGAAATTGTTAAGGAAGAACATAGTTTCATTCACCATGGCCAACTATGAAGTTAGTGACGTCAGCAATGCGGACGTCATCCCTACTAAATACAACACCGCTCCGTTATATATAATTCAAAGGTGACTGACTGACATAGTGATCTATCATCGCACAGCCCAAACCACTGGACGGATCGGGATGAAATTTGCCATGCAGGTAGATGTTATGACGTAGGCATCCGCTAAGAAAGGATTTTGATCAATTCTACCCCCAAGGGGATAAAATAGGGGATGAAAGTTTGTATGAAAATCTACGCGGGCGGAGTCGCGGGCAACAGCTAGTTATTATATAAACGGTTATCACACAAACATTTTTCACGGAAAATTAACTTTTCAATTTATCGGATTATAGTCTTCTGAGCTCCGCCCTGTATGACTAATAGTATAGGATGACTTGCAATATTTTATCTACTGTTATAAATGTATGCTTATTTATAAAATTAACGGGTGGAATTACAAACATTCTTGCGAACAAATACTTTTACGACCTCTTGGAATAGTTCGCGTCAAGAATCTTTAGCGTTAAACGAAACTTGCGCAGAAGTCAAAAATAAGGTATCGAGGTAGCGGTGCGGCGCGCGGGGCGCGTGATCGTCGGGTGCGCGAGCGTTGATTGGTTGTCCCAGTTGTGTTGTCTTTGTCGCACCAATACGTCAAATACGAGCGCGATTCTACCGATGCGCAGCTATTCTCGTCAATCGCTAAACATAAATGACGCGTACTGTACAGTGGTATGTAGTTCCTTCCTGTAGTTGCGCAAAGGGTTATTGGTTCGATCCCCACACTAAAGATATATATTAGTATCCATTTAAGGTTTGGATGTCTATTTGTATTATATATTAGTATATACAAAAGAAGAGAATGTAATTTATCCGTCATCTAGTAGCTTTAATACAATCATTACTTAACGTGGGACTAGATGGCGCTGTATCAAATAATCGTCCTGAGTCCTGAAGTAATATTTTTATTAGTTGTATTTTTACGAAAGCTATGTGCTATTTATGCCTTTAAACTACGTTTTTTATTAAAAATGCTGTTACGAATAACGCGTCCTCCTTGGTGGGAAAAGAGGCGGTTATATCGGACTCGCAGAGAATGGTGAATGAATGAATGAGAATGGAAAACCCACCGGTGTTTATCCTTAGTAGTAAATACAGAGATAGATTTTAAATCTGTACTAATATATAAAGCTGAAGAGTTTGTTTGTTTGTTCGAACACGCTAATCTCAGGAACTACTGTTTCGAATTGAAAAATTCTTTTTTCATTGAATAGACCATTTATCGAGGAAGGTTTTAGGCTACATAAAATCACGCTGCGACTAATAGGAGCGAAGATATAATGAAAAAACGGGGAAAATTATTCAACTTTGAGGGCTTCCTTTGCGTGCGCTGCGAAAACGGTTCAAGATACAAAAATAATATGTATGAAAGAATTATTCCTATTTAAATGAACTAAAAAGTCCACGACATGTCTATCTTCTCTAGAGATTGACTCACTATAACATAATAATAGAAATAGATCGGACGGGGACAAAGTCGCGAGCAACAGCTAGTAACTGTAGAAATGTCGCAAATTAAGTGATACAAAGAAATAAATCACAATAGTAAAACACCATGCTATCGTAAATAATATTTATCGGAGCAGATGGACGAAAAGAATAATCAAGATAGTGAAAACTATTTCAATATTAGTTAATTAGTCGAACCTTCTTGGTTTATTAGAATGATTAAATTCAAAGTTAAAAGAATTGTGTGGAATTTGTCAGTTGCTATAGAAATATATGATGCTCTGAAGTTTTACTTATTACGAACCTTAGACTAAAAGAATAATATAGACAGAACGTCACTGAACTAATGTTGACGTAAATTGTCGCTTTCAATGTGTGCGTGAGGCTTTGACTTTTCTTTCTTTCTTTCTTAATTTATGGCATTAGCGTTTAGCTTTTTGCCAATGTCAATATTATAAGAGGCAACGTAATCAAGATAAAAGTCGATATGAGTCAAGTAAAATCGTCATCAAGTTGTCCTTAGTCCAGTCAGTCAGTCGTTTCGTTCTGCCCTTCGTAAAGTGATAGTGAGCTTTACGAAGAACCTGGACGAATCTTGGAGCAATCGGAACGGCGCTACTAAGCGCTCTCAAATGAATTCTTCATTTCTTGGACACTTATTAGCTAGTTTACTGCATGATACACTATCATAATACATTAAATCACTTTATGCACCAAAAAAGGAATATTCAATCGAGATTACATGTAGACGCAGCACTAATCATGTGTGCATAATGTTGCAGGCATTTTTAAATCTCCCAACCGTTACTTGGATAAATTTATTGTTTACGTAATGTTTTGAAAAAAAAGTAATATTCGTTTTAATAATTTTTATCTGTAATTGTATTTTGGTAATGGTTGTGTAAATTATATACATGTAGATACATAAATCCGTGAAAATTACAAAATAAAATGAATACGGAGCACATACTCTTTTAGTACCTATTTCATAAATAAATAAATGATTTTTATCTATTTTAGATGATAGTAACTAAACAAGGTACTAGTAGTTACGTCTATATTAACTTTGATAAAAAGATCGTATGTAATAGTACGTCCAATAAAAAAGAAGAAAGAAGCATGGAGGGACCCATTAGGCATTAAGGTATATTTCAATTTTACTAAAAATTTCATAATTTCCCATAAACGAGGTAAAATATTTTAAAATAATTTAAAGAAACATTGTTTTCAAAGCTAGGAACACAAAACCTCCGCCATGAATATGGGGTTCCTAGCTTGTCAAGCTAAAATATTTACAAAAATTAAATAAATCTATTATGATAAAGTACTAATCACCTATGACATGATAAGCCAGATTTTTTAAAAGGTTTGCTGAATGATGGATACAGTTTTTATTGCACAATACGGCATTTTTGT
>JADANM010006310.1:925148-949175 GCA_026213755.1 Eurema hecabe | reverse complement strand
TTGCTTTTACTGCCATGTTTTTGTTTGTTCTCGTAGGGTAATGGTTGGAGTTATTTTTCATCTGTGGCCTTTCAAGGAATATCTATCTATATCTATAATAATTATATATTTCTTATAGTTTGTATTTCTAAAATTATAAATAGTTAGTTATATACAGTAAACGTTTTTAGTCTTTTTATTCGTTATTGCTCTTTTTTATAATATTAAGAGGGGTCGGAGTTTAGAGAACGACTGGGTCTGTTGGGGTCAGTCGGTCTCCTGCGAATGAGGCCTAACCCCGGTAAAAATGTTTTCTTATTAAAATATTACATAATAATTTAAATATAATTTTCATCGTTATAATTATCTGCGCGCCGTTTTTTCTCCTAGTTTTTAGCTTTACACATTCCCTTTGTATTATTTCGGCGTAACAGATGTAGTAAAATTTCATTAAATTAATTCAATAAATCTTGAATAAAAGATGAGTAAATATATTATATTATTTTTATACTAATAAACTTGCGCTAAACACAACGAAACTCCTCTCCGTGCAAATGAATAACTTTCATTTCTTAAAATAAATTAATTTTATAAATTCTATATTATTAAAGCAAACACTATTCAGTGTGGCATTGCCTTAACTGCCTGAAAGGGAAAATCGAATGATCAGTATTTACCGCGCTCTACATGAAAGCGGTCGCCGCCATATTGAAATACTAATTCGCGCCAAATTGTGCTGTTGAACCTTTTTTTTAATTTCTAAAGAGGTTACACAAAAAAGTTTGTATAGCGTTAAACGAAACAACTTAAAAAAAACAATTAATTCCAGCCCGCATATTTCGTTCGGAAAACGTTCGTTTTATCGTGAATTAACAACGTTGTCTATAAAAAGCGTCGTAAAACTGAATAACAGCTATTAAACCGTTTTTACACACAATAAATTTGATGTGTGTTATGAAAAAAATATTTAGTAAAGATGTTGAATCAGACTCAGAGACAAGAGAATGTCGTTGAAGAATTTAAAATTGTTCCAACCGTTGTCTCAAAACATGGTCTACCACCATAGACAAGGAACACCGATGAAAGCTCCTCCGTCGGCTTTGTCCAGAAGTATTTCTAAAAGCGCTGAAACTCTGGCTGGTACTACTAAATATGGTAAGAACGTATTATCGTATATAATGTTACTTTTTTATGTTTTAATGATTTCCATCGTACTGGTATATAAAGAAAAAATAATTCTTACTTTTATCTGTAGAAAATCAGATTGTATCCTTGTTTCTAAGTCCCAAATAGGTTTTGTATTTTTGTAGAGCCTCTACTAAAGATTTTTAAGTTTTTTTTAATATTTAATATTGAACTATTCTAATACAAAATTTGATAACATTTCTGTATTATTCGGTATTACTCCATAATATATATCTTTCCATAACTATGAAAATAATTATTTATGCATGTGTTAAACACATAATCCTCGTTCTTCAACCAAACTATCTGATAAAAAAACAGCACCAAATAGGTTGCGTAGTTTTTAAGATCTAAGTATACATGGGTCAGGCAGAAAAAGGCGACTTTTTTTTTTTTAAAGTCTATAATAGTGTTATTTCTCTAATACACCAGGTAAAGAGCTGAAAGCCCGCAAGGCTAGGAGCACAGAGCAGCCAGGAGGTGGTCTGGCTAAAGGCATCAGCGCGGTCGGCCTACCCTCGCTGGTGAGGTGGAACGGTGACGATGACAGCATACAAAGCCGATCTAGGAATGGCAGGCAAGTTATTTTTTTTATATATGGCCATTAATAACCTGTCAATGTCAGAAACACATTTTTCAATAAATTAACTGTCGGGAGTTTTGGCGTGAATCTTGCGGCGTCTAGTTGTAATCTCGATTGAATATTTCTTTTTTGGTGTATAAAGTGATTTAATGTTTGATTGTGATAGTGAATCATGCAGTTAACTAGCTAATAAGTGTCCAAGAAATGAAGAATTAATTTGAGCGCATAGTAGCGCCGTTCCGATTGCTCCAAGATTCGTCGAGGTTTTTCGTAAAGTTCACAATCACTTTACGAAGGGCAGAACGAAACGACTGACTGACTCGACTAAAGACGACTTGATGACGATTTTACTTGACTCATATCGACTTTTATCTTGACCACGTTGCCTCTTATTACATTGACATTGGCAAAAAGCTAGACGCTAATACCATAATATAAGAAAGAAAATTAACTGTCAGTGTCAGAAACACGTTTTTTTTCTTTAATTAGTGTTACCTGCCAGTGTCGAAAAGCTATTGTGGTTTTTATGACAGAAAGCCTGACTGGAGACCAAAGATAGGCTAGGCTTTATATTGGTAAAAGAGTTTCTTAAAGCCGTTTATTTTATCAAGAGAGTCGCTCTAACATATACGTTTTTGTATTAAACATGGTAATTAATGTTTTAAAAATAATTTAAGCAATGTTTTTTTTTTAATTATTTAACGTACATTATTATTGAGTACTACGGTAAATATAAAAGCATGTCAAGGATATATGTAAAACTTAAAATACCTATTTTATTGATAAGAGGGTAACATAGCATATTTAATCACCATTAGAAAACATAAAAATCGATTAAATTTTAATGAAAAAAAATTGAAAAGTCCTGTACACCTATTTTGTAGTCAGTTAATAATATTTTAATTGTTCTGAAAAACTTCAGCTGCATCGTTTCATAATGTAGACTTATTTGAAATACTGTCATTTTAAACACATAACATAACAAATCAATTGCAACCTTGATATCTATTTTTATCAATAAAGATTCAAAGAAGTACATTAATCGTGTAGTTATTATGGATATTTAATAATAATAATAATTGTAGTAATAATCGTAGACGTAGTCGAAGTTTTAAAAAGTTGTACGCGGGTAACGCAAAAACCTTATTACTTAAAATGTACAATAGCTTTTGTTGCTTCCTTTTATTTAATTTTCCATTATTTAATAAATATTGTTTCACTCAAAACAGATTTAATCTTCGTTAACCAGAGATGATTTGTTTTTTGTATTTAAATTTTCCTAGAAAATCATAAACATATCTACTAGATCTACAATGTCTATAAACAGTTTACAACATAGCTTTCTATTGTTAAAATAATTTTCTACGAATAATTAGTTACGTTAAAACATCTTCTTAATATAAAAAAGACTGAATTTCATACATAAAATGACCAACGAAAACCTTACGAAATATCGTCAATTTACATAATGTCACCAACGAACCTTGAACCCATCACCGCGAATTGTCCAATAAATAGTTGATGAGCAATCACTCACTCACCCAACACGCCATCGGAAACCAGTGTTTTTGTTAATGGACTATTCAGGGGTGGATGTCTAAGGGTGGCTAGTGGCTACTAAAATAGTGGCTACTAATACATATCTTAATACTAGCTTTTGCTCGCGACTTCGTCCCCGTCGATTTCTTTTTCCATTATTTCTTCGCTCCTATTTGTCGCAGCGTGATGCTATGTAGCCTAAAGGCTTCCTCGATACATTGTCTATTCAATAAAAAAATAAAATTTCAATTCGAAAAAGTAGGTGAGACAAGCTGGACGCCCTTCTGATGGTAATAGCCGATGTAGAACTTTGCTCTAGGCCGCACTGCACTACATTGACGCTTACCACTTTAAGTTATAAGATGTTAAGACTATTGTTTAATATCTAACAAATTTCATATATCATTACGTGTCACGTTGTTTATCCGCTATTGACTCCTAAACTACTGAACCGATTTTAAATTAAATTTTCACACCGCGTGCAGATTGATCCAACTTAAAAGATAGAATAGCTTGCATTACAATACTAGGTATTGCCCCGGAAACGAGAACTCCGGGAGTAAAACTACGGGACACAGCTTGTTGTGTATAAAATAATTTTTATAATTCTAAATTAATTAATCTGCTTAGTATTAACGTTATGCCGAACAAAGAGGGCACGTGTGAGCTAGTCATTAATTAATAAATGGCAAAGTTATAAATTTGGACTACGAATTAAGTTTTTTATTGTATAAGTCGTGTTTTTGTTCAAATTAATTAATTTGACGCCTAATTAGGCGTCTGTATGTTCAATTTTTGGTAAATTTGGAACCAGTAACCGTTTTAAGCATTCAAATGCTAGCAAAAGTATGAGGAGTCATAGTCAAATCACACACTCTATAAAACTGCTCATTTTCTACGAAGTAAACGAGCAGACCACAATTTTCGTAAGTAATTAATTAAAACAAGAATTCCTTCGCGAGTGAATCACATTCGCGTGTACGACTGAATCACTTCCTGAGGTTCTAAAGCTACCAATTTATAAGGCTATAACTTAGGGTTTCGTATTTTTTATGTAAGTATATAATATTTATTTAACCGAGTAGGCGATCGTTTGAAAACCTTAGGTACAATAAAGACTCCTTCAGATTCGGTTAGTAGGTACTAGGTATTATACTAAAATCATACACGCGAAGTTTTTTGCTTAGAAATAAATAATTTTCAACAAAAATAAACCGACATCAAACAAAAAAGAATGAATAAATGTACTTCGCACGCAGTAATATTTATTTTCATTCAATCTATAGAATTAAAAAAAATTGAAGTCAGTACATGCTACAACAATGTTTATTTTTATTTCTTTGGAAAACAAAAAATGTTTTCGCATTTAGTACAAATGTTATCGATCTAACCAACTTCAAAATTAAAAAAATCTCAATTGTTCTACACATATTAAAGAGTTTTTAAATCATAAAATAGACAAAAGAAGTCTCAAACTTGACTGGACACAGCCTAGTGTCGATAAAACTTTGTATTTCTAGATACACGTGTATTTGACATGACAAATTGCCACATATCGACTTTGAATTTTCATACTATAAATTGCTATAAACTGGAAACTATGTTAAGGATGGAAAGCAATTTTTCGTAAATAATAAAGATTGAGTGCTTTATGCCGGAATACTGAAACGAAACTTAAATTTAAGTACAACTTAAACCGGTCCGATCTGACAGTTCGCCATACAATTCTGTCAAAATTACGAGTCTTAAGGCGTGCTTAAATTTAATTTACGTATGAGTATTTGGCCGTTAGTCTTTTTTAATGTGATGGGCAACTCTGAGCAGGAGGTTTGTTTGATAGTAAGTGACCACCTCCCCCAATAAAAAGTCGCATAGCTGTGTGCTTCACGGCTACGACAATGTAATAACTACAGCTACGGTTCCGGTCGAAAATACACGAGCGAACACGCGGAGCGCAACCAGTCAAGACTAGTTACTTTTCTCCTATAAAATATTTTAAAAATGCGAAATTAGCTATCTTTTAAATAGCGCTGTACTTCTTTCTAAAAGACCGGCAATGTACCCCAAAGCCGATTGTCTCTATGCGGCCATGAGCGCTTTCCATTAGACTCGCCCCTACCCCTTGCTTTGCCACAAATTATAAATAATAAAAACTCGCTAAAAGCATTTAATTTCTATGAAATGTACCAATTACGGGCAAGGCTACGGCATACGGCATCAATTTGTATTGACATTGATGGCCACAATCAAAACATTCGAACGGTATCGACGCCATCAGCGGTTCGAGCTATAAAGCTTTTGTTCGATAAATATTAGTGCATGAATTCTGATAATAACTTAAGTATTATGTTGTGCCTATTTGATGATACAACCAAACACGTGGACTGTGTATTTAACATGAAAAATATATTTTACTTCTATTTCAATTAAAGTATCGTAGGTACCTACTTCCTACAAGCGGTTTGCTTTTAATATTGAGTTTTCATCTTTTATTTCCAATAAAAAGAAAAATATAATTTGTTATACTATCCTTATTATTTTATTTATTAGTATTGTTTTATTTATTTTTTAGTTTTCATCCGTACATATTTACACATAATATATAATTTTAATCTTTTTATTTTAGATGAATTTTTATTTTAAGAAAAGAAAAAAAGAAAGAATTATTTGTATCTATTGTTATCAAAATCAAATTGTAAGTGCTCGACTTGATTACGACATTGTGACCCTGACGCCAAAGATGAATACGCCCTTGCCTAACAGTATGTCTGTTCTGTTCGTAACATCACTTAAAAAATTTTCGACTAAGTAGAAGACACTTACTCACAAATCCTCACTCACAACTAACAATATTATAAAGAAGTAAAGTTTGTGTGTGTGTTAAATTGTAAGGGACCACGGAAGTTACTCTTGGGATCTACTGAACCGATTTTAATAGTGTTAAACGTGAGTGTCATAGGCTATATAAAAAAAGGATTGTTAACAGTATGCCCAATGAAGTGGGCACGGGTCAGTAATATACTAGATATTGTATTGATAGTTATAAAAGACATAAATGTGTAAAAACAAGCGTATTTCCGCCAAAATTGCTGCGCAGTTTGGCAGGATATTAAAACTTTTATATTGTTTGTTCTTTATGAAAAATTAAAAAAACAAAACAAATTTGAGTTCGCCTTAAGTACAGTAAATCTAACAACCCATTCCAGAGTTGTCAAGCTCTGCGAGTGTTGATGGGCGGCGATGACCACTTACCATCAGGTGGCTTGCCTGCTCGTTTGCCCCCTAGGTATGTTATAAAAATAAAAAAAAACAGATTAATACGGCGAACTGTCAAATAGGACCGATTTGAGTTGTACTTAAATTTGAATAGCGTTTCAGTATTCCGGTATTAAAAAATAAAAAATCATTCATTGCACAAAAAAACGTAATATACATAATTAACAAACCTATAACATAGTTCCAATGAAATAAACACTTAAATTAAAAATTTAGAAAGGAAACAATTAAAAATCTTTTCTGGGTAAACGGCCACTACTCAGTGATGTACTCAGGGCTTGCACCCGGAACACTGGTTTTCAGTAGTCCTTTTCCGAACTTCCTTTTTCACTATTGGCGATGCGGGCAAGTTTTTCACCAAATAGCCATCTTATTATATATTATCCTATATATCAATAAGTATTTTTTTTAATTTTTTAATTAATTTATTTTTCATCCCATTGTGTGCATGTATGTGTGTATCGATGTAAAAGTCAGTGTGTGTAATATGTGTTGGTTCCTGAATGGACATATTATATTTTATTAATGTTTTCTTGCAGCGGAAGCAGTCGGGCCGGTAGCGTGGACCGGAGTACGAGAGGATCCAGCACTACCCTCAACTCTGATGAAGATAACATCAACGTGGTTATACGGTCAGTTGGTTTTAAAATTATATTTTACCAACCAACAAATTGGTCGGTACAAGTCCGATATAACCCATCTTTTCCTAAAGATCCTTGTTGACAACTACATGTAAATAGCATTCACTAATTTAGACAAACTACAAGTAATTTAATGTCAATCGGATTTTCTGAAAATAATAGGTACCTATTTTTTAGTTATTTCCTTATTTAAAAACTTAAGGAGATACATTGATTGGACAAGTCGCATGACGTCACTGTTATGCTCGTTTTCTACTAAAGTGTGACGCAATTAGGCCCCACTCAATAACTTTAATGCCCTATATCTAATTAGTCTTTTGCTATTTGGACAAAGCTAAAAATACGTGTATCATCTAAGAGACAGACTAATTTTTTTTTCCTACTTTGTTAGCAACTTAAGATCTAGGGAGACATAAAAAATATCCATAAGTAACCGGTAAACATAGCATGCAATTATAATAGAATATTGATTGTGACATTATTGCACCAGTAAGCACAAATAATAATAATAAATTAAAATTATATTAAATCCTCAATTACTTTCTTTTTACGGCTCTAAAATTTAATTTTACGTGTCCGATGTTTGTTTGTTAACAAATCTTGCGTGTTTCAAATTTATTAAATCACTTCTGAGCTGAAACGATTTTTATTACATTACTAGCTGTTGCTCGCGACTTCGTCCCCGTCGGATCTATTTCTATTATTATGCTATAGTGGGTCAATCTTAGAAGATAGACATATACTGTCCCGAACTTTTTTTTAGATCATTTAAAGAGGAATAATTCTTTCGTTCATATTTCTTGGTATCTTGAACCGTTTTCGCAGCCCACGCAAAGGAAGCCCTCAAAGATGAATAATTTTCCCCGGTTTTTCCACATTTTCCATTATATCTTCGCTCTTATTAGTCGCAGCGTGATGTTATGTAGCCTAAAGCCTTCCTCGATAAATTGTCTATTCAACAAAAAAATAATTTTTCAATTCGAACCAGTAGTTCCTGAGATTAGCGCGTTCAAACAAACAAACTCTTCAGCTTTATATATTAGTATAGATATAGATAGAGATAGATTCAGTTGAAATCAACAAAAAATATGGAATTTCAAATTATTTCACGAATGGTTTTTTTATGTCATTTCGTGGATAATCTTCCCAAAGATAGTCCTGTAATCTTTAAACCCCAACACCAAGTCAACGAAACCGGATTAATTCGTTTGAATTTGTTGTTTTTTTTTTTAATCTTGTATAGTAGAAGGCAGACGTATAGGTTATTGACATGCCAACTAATCAAATAGATTCGTATCGATTTACGCCGCCCCCTCGCTAACAAGGCTGGTGAAATTAAAAACAATTATTACACGTTCCTATTTCAACATAACGAGGAATTAAAAAAAAATATGGATACATTTTTTTTTTAATTTGGAAAAGGATACAGATGATATAATAAATATCAGAGTAGCTTTTTTTTAAGTTATGACGCGCCCCGGCTTCGCTCGCATATATGTATGATGCATGTGTCATAAATATAAATCTTCCTCTTGCAATAAAACTTTGAATTTGTTTTATGCTATGCAATGACTAGCTTATAACTAAAATTAAATAATAGGAGAATAATAAGGAATATTCTTAAATAAATAATTATCGAAAGCGGTTCAGCAGACATTTCGCTTGTTTTAATAGGCCCGCATTTCTTTGTAGTATGTTAATGTGCGCTATATAATCTATACTAATATTACAAAGAGGTAAAGTTTGTGTTTGTTAAATTGTAAGTGGGAATCTCGAGATCTATTGAACCGATTCTAAAAATTCTTTCACCAAAAGAAAGCCACATTATTGCTGTGTGTTATGCTTACCTTTATTTCCTTAAAAAAAAGTATGAAACATATTGAAATTAGTTATTGGATTCGTACAATAAACAAAAGCATTTTAATATTCATAGTTTTATATTTTTCATTATTTAATACATTAGTTCACAGGCATATATAATTCAAATGTTTCATAACAAAACATTCAGACTCTGTCTGATCCATGCCATACAGTCACAATGAGCTCTGTAAGTCACTTACACATGACATACTTAAAGAATGCCTTTAGAGGCTCCTGTTTTAGGGCAAGAGTATGATTGGAATGTATATCATTTGGCCCGATGATGCCCCTTTTCATACAAATTTTCTTGAGAAACCCCACCATATTATCACTTTGCTCACTTTCGCATTTGTAAGCAACTTTACTTGTTTAAAAATCCAAGTTTTCTTCTCTCTTCCTCATTCCTCTTTCACTTGAATCCAGATCTCTTCTGTCTCCGTCTTTTTCTCAATCTGAACATCCATTTTCTCTTTTGACTTCCGAAAGCTGGAAGTTTTTCTATCTAATTGCTTCTTAAATGTGTACCCTAATTTTTCTCTTAAAATTTTTCTTAGAGTTTCCTTCTGGCCTGGAAAATTGAATTCTTCTTTAGCGACAGCCAGTATCTTTTTTAGTGACGGACTCTCCTTAGCCAATTGAAATCGCTGTAAAATGTCTCTTAAAGAATCAGCCGTAGAGTCATCTATGTTGAATTTATTGTGAGCTCTCCGACGTTTTGTTCCTGGTGTTGGTAATTGCACCACAGAAATGGGTGTAAGTGATGTCTCTGCCAGCTCAGTACTTGATGTTGGGGATGATGCCAACCCCTGCGATAATATTGAATGTTAATATGCATGTAAATGAATGACAGACCAGGTAGGGATCCACAGCATATAATATAACAATTATTATTTTATTTAATTGGTAACTTGAAGCGGTACGATTATAATTCCTACTTCTTTAAATAGCTAACACAAACATAACCTAACCAAACTTTACCTGCAAAACTTTTTTCTCTTCCCTTTTAATTCTAGTAACTGTGCTTAAACTGACCCCTGTAGCAGCACAAGTCCTTTTTAATACCTGGTCTACAGGGTAAAGAGCACTACCCCGTCGTTTTTCTTCTTCAAAGAAACGTAACACTCGCAATATTAAAGTACGTTCACCGCCCTGAATTACTTTTGTACTTTTACCCATTTTATAGTTTATACACAACAGAAAGGTTTAAAATTTAGTGGTAAATATAAAAAATAAGATAAACATTTAAACTAATAACGTTATTAACAATAATGTTTTAACTTCATTGTTTATTTATCGTAATTCGTAGTTGATGACAAATGACAATTGACATTTGACATTTCAATTTTCACATTTTCTAATGGTGAACCGTGAAGACTGAATTTTATTTCATGTGATCAAAGTTATGAAACGTTTAATCAATCCTCGTCATATCTGATTTCTTCGTTTGTTGCGCTAAGCAATGAATTTTAGTAAATTTTTAACTGTATGTTATTTATTTAAAAATGGTTAGTAGAGCATTTTTAATCTATACAAATATGTAAAGAAAAGAAGACTGAAGAGTTTATTTATTTGAATGCGCTAAGCCCAGGGACTACTGGAACGAATTGAAAATTTATTTTTGTGATTGACAGTATATTTATCGAAGAAAGGTTTAGGCTATAGAAAACCGCATTACGATAAACAGGAGCGGACTATCGGCGCAGAATATTAAAAAAAGAGAATTCACATTTGCAAGCTACCAAGTAGCGATATTGACCCAAGGGTCAATATCGCTACTTACATTAAAGATTCGCTTTATCTAATAGCTCGAAAATGCATCGTAGGTCTTGCTAGAGTATTATTTCATAAAAATGAATAGATTCGAAAGTTTTCTTCATTGGCAGGGTCCGGCCAGTTAATGAAAAAGAGAGATCGGTTAGAGAGAGAAATATGCTGGAGTTTCCTGGAAAAGGACAGATCATCTGCAACTCTGCGCCGGGACAGAAGCCTAAAGTGTTTTCTTACAACGTGGTGTTTGAGCCTGCTGCGACGCAGGTATAGTATGCGTAATTTATGTTTAGCGATTGACGAGAATAGCTGCGCATCGGTTGAATCGCTCTCGTAATTGACGTATTGGTGCGAGAAAGACAACTCGACTGGGACAACCAATTTAAGCTCGCGCACCCGACCTTACCGATACCTTATTTTTGACTTCTGCGCAGATTTCGTTCAGTGCTAAAGTTTCGTGACGTGTACTATAACTTCATCATTATTATAAACTAAATGCGGCTAACAATTTTACTTGCGTAGTTTTAGTTCCTAAATCAGTACTGCGATAGAAAGTATGCTATGTGTAAGCATAGGGTCTACTCTGCCTGTTTGCCAAACTTCAACGAAATCCCTTCAGTAGTTTTTCGGTTAAAGATTTTCAAACATACTTAAATAATATATTCTTACAAACATTCGTGTTTATAATATACTAGCCGCGCCCCGGTTTATAATACTATCACTTTATCTGATAAAAATGAAATGATGAAAATAATTTTAAAGATTTAATCATATTCATATTATAAAAAAATTTAAGTTTGTGTGTTTGTTCTTGGTATTTTCTGAAGCCATTTAAAAATTCTTTCACCACACAATTGCTGAGTGTAGTGTAGTGGCTAGGTATATAAAAAACCGAAAAGGATAACTAACATTATCCCCAACGAAGTGGGCACGTGTCAGCTAGTATATTATACTAGTATAATTATACTGTATACATTCAGAAAGAAGAAACGCTCTATGCTAAAATTGATAAGATTTTTTTGACTTAATAAATAGGAGGACGTTCTAGAATATTCCGGAGTGAAGAGGCTTTTAGAAATGGCGGTAGAAGGGTTCTCCTGCACTGCGTTTTGTTACGGACAGACTGGCAGCGGGAAAACACATACACTCACCGGCCCACCTGGATTGGTGAGTCTTTTTTTTTTATACTATGAAGAGGGGAGACGAGCTGGACGCACTCCTGATGGTAAGAGTAACGCCAGCCCATAGCCAATGCAGTGCTACCCGGAACTTTACTATAAAGATATTTATTTACTTTTTTTTTCTTTACGGGGGGAAATCCTCATACGGATACCGCGTCCTCCTCGGGGGAGGAGGAGGCGGTTATGAGAGTCGCCTAAAGCCGGCCACTACCGACTAAAACCCACCGGTGTTCCGTCGCGCACCCGCCCGGGGGCGGACTCGCTGAGGAAGCACGAAGCAATCTTCTGCGAGATATTTATTTACCCTACAGAAATGAATCTTAAAAACTAGACAAAAATACTAATTTTTTTTTTATAATATGAAGAGGGGAGACGAGCTGGACGCACTCCTGATGGTAAGAGTAACGCCAGCCCATAGCCAATGCAGTGCTACCCGGAACTTTGCTATAAAGCCTAACTCCGGGCAGGGGTGCACTACACCGACGCTCCCCACTTTGAGTCATCAGATGTTAAGACTCATCAGCCCAGTAATCTCGCTGGCTACAGTGCCCTTCAGACCGGAGCACAGTGACATTTTCACATCACTGTTCAGGCGGTAGAATGTCTGGCACTGTGGGGGTACCCACCCAGTCGGTCTCCTGCGAAAGAGACCTACCCCCGGTAAATTTATATATAAAATTTATATATAAATGGCCTTATCACTTGAAGCGATTTCTTGTAGGCAACCCGAAAAAAAAATAATACCAAAGAAACGACCGGTAGTGAAAAGTGTAGATTTTGAATTTATAAAAAGATAAAATAAAAATTGGATGATAAATAAATATGCGAAAGATATTTATAAATATGTTTTATAGTAACAGAGATAAATTATAACAACTCCAAAAGAAAAAAAATACTTACATTACATAACATAATGTTATTACATAATACAAATTATATGTTTTTTATATGTACAATGAAAATACTAGCAGGCTTTTTATCACGATGTTTTTTTAATTCATTCAATGCAAACGAAGCCGCGCGGCGGGTAAAATCTATTATTAATAAAATATTTTACACCGTCGTTTTAGAACCAAAAAGCTGCGAAATTTTGTAATAATATCATTCATAGTTATTAGAATAGATTACCAAGACTACATAACCTTTAAGCGATGCGACACTATTCGGTCAAGTCGATCGATTTTCACACACACATACACAATAATAATGTCTGTAGATGATAGATACTCACACAGATATGAAAAATATAAAAGCTATTTTAGCAAGATAGTTTTGGAAAAACAACTTGTAAAGCTGATTACGAATTTTAAAATAGTTGAGAATTTGCTATACTACTTAGTAAGAATCTGGGGTTAATAGGCCATATTAGTGCCTTTAATTATAGAATTTACACGTGTTCAAGCCTTTTTAGCAATATTATTGCATATATTATATGTCTTTTTATCTTTATTTAGTGCGCTTAACCAATGTTCGGTTATCGCCCAAATTATAAAACAAAATTTATTACCTGTATTGTACCCTAGAGATTCTATACAAAGAATCTAATAAATTTATTTTATTGAACAAGGGATTGGGTAAAATAATGTTTATATTTGAGGAATTATTAAAAATATGTCCGCAATTTGTGGATCATTCCATCAAGACTTCATTCATCTCAACCATAATTTTATAATTACTGGTTATATTATATTTATGTAACATTTCACTATTATATTATTAAGTATGTATTGTGTGCAGTTTTTCATAAAAATTTTACTATATCTATAAATATATATTTATCTCTTCCATTTCCGTACCTCTCAGGTTGCCTGGCAGAGATTGCTATTTAGTAATAAAGCCGCCTCTTGTACATTATAATCTGTTACTTTTTACATGGACATATTTTGATTTTGGATATAATGTACAATAAAGTATTATAAATAAAAAAATAAAAAGTCAAAACTATTATAATTATTATATTATGCTCAAGAGTATATCTATTAAATAGTTTATACGAATCGGTCCAGTACTTTTTGATCCTATTCGATACAAACAAATAAATCTTTCCTCTTTATTCCTCTAGCATAGAAGTATTTTAAATATAGTTTAAATTGACATAACTCACAATATTGTAAGCTCACGTTAAAAGCTCATCGCGTGTTTAAAATGATAACATGACCACAGCTTATGTATTTACCACTTTGTTTTTTGTCACCGTGAAATCTTTTCACGTCATTACCACAGAATATAAAATTATCTATTTACTAGCTGTGCCCGCGACTTCGCCCGTGTAGAAAGGCGACAACAGTTCAGCAAGTTCAACGTGATTCTTTAAATTAACATAACTTTTTTATTTATCAACCGATTGACATGAATTAAACACTAAATATTAATTGAAGGTTACCACAATATATCAATGATCCCCATCTAGATAGGATGAGCCGTTTCTGAGATTAGCGTGCACAAACAAACAGACAAAAATTCCAAAAATCATTGTTTTGGGTTCTATTGCGTTAATAAAGGTCTCCTGCAATATTTTTCTCATGTATCTTCCATGTACAGACAGCGACTCGTTACGTTATTATATGTATAGATTTATGATGCCTCAACAAAAATTCAAAGTAGTAATATATAAGACAAAGTAGACATTAGTGACAGCATTTTAAGACATAAATAATGACATGCATCCATCAAAATTAAAATTAGATACAAAAAACAAAAGCACACCTACATAATTCACACTACAACTCAAAACGATATAGAGATAAATGATAAAACCAATATGAAAAAAAATGATAATAAGTTTTGTCAGTTGCGCGTAAATGCAAATAAGGCCGGCAACCAATCACCTAAAGGCACCTAAAGACGTCCTAATTAGGATGTTTTTGCGTCTTCAAAATTTTGCACTTATAACATCAATGATATTATATCTAAATATACATATATAATTCAAAGGTGACTGACTGACATAGTGATCTATCAACGCACAGCCCAAACCACTGGACGGATCGGGCTGAAATTTGCTATGCAGGTAGGTAGATGTTATGACGTAGGCATCCGCTAAGAAAGGATTTTGATCAAATCTATACTCAAGGGGATAAAATAGGGGATAAAAGTTTCTATGAAAATCCACGCGGGCGGAGTCACAGGCAACAGCTAGTTAAATAGATATAATTGATTTACACTAAATTTCAGGTAGAAAGCGGTGCCAGCCCCTACTCCCCGGAACACGGTCTCGTTGTCCGTTCGTTCGTCTATCTATTCAGACTCATACGAGACAGACCGGACAGCCATTTTGTGCTCAAAGCTTCCTTTTTGGAGATTTATAACGAAAAGGTAAGTTTCGGTAGAGTATCGACCAAGTTAATTAGACGAATCACTGCGTAGTATAAAATAAATAAATATTTTCAGGACATGTATACACAGCGCCATCTAGTTCCAAGCTAAGCCGAAGGTTGTGTTATGGCAACTAGATAACGGAATAAATTACATATACATTACTTTTCTTTTGTAAATACATACATACAATACATAGCAACACCCAGACCCCAGAAAAATACAAATGTAAATTACAAGTATATTTTTCCGGTGTGGGAATCGTACCCACGACCCTTCGCGCAGAAGGCAGGTGTATTACCTACTGCGCCAAGCGGTCGTCATAATATGTATGTATGTTTATATCTTTAAACTACGCAACCAATTCTCATGTATTCTTTTTAATAGATATAGTGAATCAAGGAGAAGATTTATATCAATCTTAATATATATAAATCTCGTGTCACAATGTTTGTCCTCAATTGACTCCTAAACCACTTAACCGATTATAATAAAATTCGCACACAATGTGCAGTTTGATCCAACTTAAAAGATAGGACAGCTTACATCACGGTTTTGCCTCGGGAACGGGAACTACGCGAGTAAAACCGCAGGACACAGCTAGTGATATTATCAACTGAAAAAAGTGTTCCGCACATCAGCGGTAGCACACATAGGTACATACAAGTCAAAACGATAGAAAGAGATAAATGATAAAACCAACAAGAAAAAAGGAGATAGTTCGTTTTGTTAGTTGCATGTGAAAGCACTGGAAACCAATCACCTAAAGGAAAGACGTCCTAATTAGAATGTTTTTGCGTCTTCAAAATTTTGCGCTAATAACATAATATCTTTATAATATAATATCATTGGTTTATATATTTATTACAATGTATGTTTAATGTATGCTAGCGAAGCCGGGACGGGTCATTAGTGTCATATAAAGGACTAGTGGACCCGTGCCCACTTAGTTGGTTATAATGTTAACAATCCTTTTTTTATATAGCCTATGACACTCAGCAATAATGTAACTTACTATTGGTGTAAAATTTTTTAAAATCGGTTCATTAGATCCCGAGATTAACCCTTAAAACACACAAACTTTACTTCTTTATAATATACTAGCTGTTGCTCGCGACTTCGTCCCCGTCGGATCTATTTCTATTAATATGGTATAGTGAGTCAATCTTAGAAGACTGAAGACTGTCGCGGACTTTTTTTTTGATCTATATTAGTATAGTTATATTAGTATAGATTAGCATAGAAATAGTAAGTACACTGAAAAACAACATCTATAAATACCTACACTCTTAATGAACAAACACGTTCAGTTCTATTATAGACGTGGGACTTGTTGACATTCGTCTAATTGGCTTGGTCGGATATTAATGCAAAATACTTAAGAACAGTATAATAAAACGAATAAAAACTCTAGGTACTACAAAAAAACTGAACCTAAAATTTCGCTTATGTCACTCCCGTCAATATAACGAATCTTTTGACACGTCTTTCATTAAAATTGGATCAATAGTTTAAGCGCTACGATGCAACAGACATGCAAAGATAATAAACTTTTTATTTGGCTTCATCGTAGTTAGTTAATAGTGTCATATTATAAATAAATATAAAATCTACAAATTAAATATTACTATCATATTATTTTTTTATCTAAAATCTGATATGACTGAGAACTTCAATATCTCTCATGTTATAAATTATTATTTAAATTGAAAAATGTTTTTTTTAAATACTATCAACTTATGGCCAAAAATAATCGAAATTTAGGTATAGGTATGTTATTATTATTATGCAGGTAATAGATCTTCTTAACCCTGGAAGCTCTAGAAAACCCCTCCAAGTGCGGTGGTCAAAGGAAAGTCGGAGTTTCTACGTGGAAAATCTTTTCATGGTTGATTGTGAAGAGCTAGACGACCTATTTGCTGTTTTAGAAGAAGGTAAAATAAAAGAAAACGAGAAAAATAAATCTTTCAAAATTGGAAATCTAAACGGAGCTTTGGCGGGAATCTTGCGGCGTCTGTTTGTAATCTCAATTGAATATTCGTTTTTTGGTACATAAAGTGATTTAATGTTTGATTGTGATAGTGAATTAGCTAATAAGTGTCCAGGAAATGAAGAATTCATTTGAGAGCGCATAGTAGCGCCGTTTTGATTGCTCCAAGATTCGTCGAAGTTCTTCGTAAAGTTCATATCACTTTACGAAGGGCAGAACGAAACGACTGACTGACTCGACTAAAGACGACTTGATGACGATTTTACTTGACTCATATCGACTTTTATCTTGACCACGTTGCCTCTTATTACATTGACATTGGCAAAAAGCTAGACGCTAATGCCATTATATAAAAGAAGAAGAAAAAATCTAAACAAGACAGATTATATGAGTGTAATATTACTCATAAAATATATCCCAAAAAGATAACATGATTTTTCTAAAATATCATTGTAGGCCGAAAATAGATTTTTTAAAATTTCGAATTAAAAAACGTATCTATTGCAATCGCTTAAACGATAACGATAGTACATTTTTTATTTATTGTTGTCTATTTTATAGTCCGCGATCCCTGGTACATTTTTCCAATTGATTAATTACTATCAAGCTAATTTTTGGTGAGTAGCTTTATTTGGATGAGACGCCCAATAATTTCCTAAACCAAACTCTCGATTGTGGTAGCTAACAGAGGTAGCAAGGATAAAATATGTCGATTTGGTGATTTAAAAATATTTATTACTAACTGATTTTTCTTGTGCTATATCTCAAGATAATTATCTAAATTACTTGAAAAAATATTTGTCCTACAAAATCTATGGTTTGAACAAAGAGATCTTAGTTGAAAATATGGAGAGTAACATAGGCTACTTTTTAACCGGAAAAAGGGTTATGAGGTCAAAATTGATATGAAAGTCCACGCGGACGGTTTTGCGGGTATAAGTAGCGTCACGAATCTTTAGCGCTGAACGAAACCTGCGCAAATAAGGTATCGAGGGTACGGCGCGGCGCGCGGGGCGCGTGATCGTCGGGTGCGCGAGCATTGATTGGTTCCTCAGTCGTGTTGTCTATCTCGCACCAATACGTCAATTACGAGCTTCCGATGCGCAGCTATTCTCGTCCAGCGCTAAACATCCGTGACACGACCTATAACAGCTGGTTGTCTATACATATTTCCAAATCAAACGTCAACCAGGCATGCGCAACCGCGCAGTGGGGTCGCACGCGATGAACAGCCACTCGTCCCGCTCGCACACGCTGCTGTCCGTGCGCGTGCGACGCGACGTGCGCACCGCCGGTGACGTCACGTGCTCCACGCACGGCAAAATCAACTTCGTCGATCTAGCGGGCAGCGAGATGACGAAACGTACTAACAGCACGGGCAAGACTTTGGAGGAAGCGAATAACATTAATAGAAGCTTGATGGTTTTAGGTGAGTTGTAATTTATAAGTTACTTCTTAAATTAATTTTTAAAGTATTTAAATATATTTTGTCCAGCTAGTAATAACTAATAACCCTTTAATTATAATCGAACATTAGTTTGACAGGTCACGGGGTATATACGACCGAAAGGCAGAGAAATAAACCTTGTTTAAAGTATAAACTGAATCCATCAAATTTCAAAAAACTGTGTACAGTCTTCAACAAAACTTGACACATTTCAATAATATACATTATACAGCATACTAACCTGAAAACAATTAATCGTCAACGTCAGAGGGAATTGTATTGCTAAATTAGTGGAATCGTGTATGTAGTGTTACGATATTTAATTTTAAGTGTATTCATCGACTTTTCTAGTTGACTGTACCTACATACATATAGATAATAAATATTCCAGGATATTGTATAGCGCAGTTAAGTGACGGCAAGAAACGCGGCCACATTCCGTACCGGGACAGCAAACTGACCAAGTTGCTGGCCGACAGCCTCGCTGGGAACGGCGTCACTTTAATGGTCAGCATTTTCCATTATCACTTCACAGTATTATACACATGTAGTAGTACACAGTAGTATACACTCCACACTAGTATACACTCCACAGTAGTATACACTCCACAGTAGTAACTATTAAAGCTTTTAATGCCGGATTACTGAAACGTGACTTAAATTTGATTACCACTTACAACGATTTGACAGTTCACCATACAATTCGGACGAAATTACGATTCATAGGGCGTGTTTAAATTTAATTTGCTTTTGAGTATAGTACGCGTCATTTATGTTTAGCGCTGGACGAGAATAGCTGCGCATCGGTAGAATCACACTCGTAATTGGCGTATTGGTGCGAGAAAGACAACACTATGGGGAACCAATCAACGCTCGCGCACCCGACGATCACGCGCCGTCCCTCTATACCTTATTTTGGACTTCTGCGCAGGTTTCGTTCAGCGCTAAAGATTCGTGCCGCTACTTATAACACTATAATGCAAAGAAAAAAAAATGGCTTTTCATCATTTTAATCTAAGCCTTATTTAAGAATTTTTTTTAACAGATAGCATGTATAGCTCCAACGAAATCGAATTTAAGTGAAACGGTGAACACATTACGATACGCCGCTAGAGCCAAGAAAATTAAATCGAAGCCTATTGTGAAAATGGTACGTATATTTATTATTTATTATTACACTAAATGTTTGCCCGCGAGTTCTTCCGCTTATTACCTACTAAGATATAAAAAAATGGTCTATCAAACACAAAAAAAATCAATTCAATTCGAATCAGGGCAATTCGAAAATTCAACCGAACTCAGAAAGCCCGCAAAGCAATGGAGGATACTCTGAGCTGATAATAAATTTACTCATAAAAATACCTATTTTGTGACTAAATAAGTTTTTTTTTAAATTTATTTCTTGACCATGGATACAAAGTCCTTCAGTCGCAATCTTATAAGTTATGTACAGGATTAAATTTAGCCTACAGAATTTATAATGTATTTAAAGGATTAAAAATAAAGAATTAAAAAATTCTTTGTTAGATAATAAATCTTGGACGCAGCGGGAAAACTTATTGAATTTTCTTGTGCAACATCCCTAAGTTCACTGACAATAAGTCTTTGAATACCAAATATTGGACAGTAGTAAATAATTATTTATGTGCTACTCCCCGCTAGTATCAATGCTGTATATTTGACTACGCCGGGCGTGAAAGCTGGATCCGCCATTGCAGCTAAGATTTGTACATATATTAATCGGTTGCAGCGATGTTACATAGCCTAACCTTTGTTAAATATACTATAAGATGTTTTTCCTTCAAATCGAACCAATGCGAATGTGTATATTATAGTATAGATATTAAATGTATACGAATGTCAACAATTTTCCACAAAAATTGGTTTTAAGAGGGGTTCTTAAAACGATTTTTAGTTTTTTTTCAGTAGTAGTAGTAGTTTTAAGGTTAAAAATCACTTTTTTATTAATTTAGATCGAAATAAAAATTCTAGGATGCCAGAGACGCGTTAATATTAAGTTTAAAACGTGAAGTGGAGAGCTTACAAGCAGAAAACAACCACCTCCGAACCGCGCTGCACATACAATCAGACTACAGCATGGATTCTTACAGTAAGTAACTACTCAAAAACACAAAAAATATGTTAAAACCATGTAACACATAGACTGATAGTCCCTTAATAATCGGTCCGCCGTAAGTGAAGTCCTGCATTCCTATATGTAGGTGTTAATAGTACGTTCTTATACTCGATGCGCATACAAGTCCACAATAATGTCCCTGCTATGAGAAATTTACCCTTTAAATGTAGAAAATTTTAAATCTATGAAAAACATGAATTTTGATTCGATGCACTGCGGCGATGGCCTGTGTAAGTAGACAAATTTGTCTCGTTTAAAATGGATTCACTTTGCGTCCTCAAATTGACGTTTTTGGTGTTATTTTATATATATTAATAGTTAATATATTAATTTTGACCAAGACCTCACCGTCTGAGATTAATAAACAACGCAATACTTGACATTGTTACTTCTTATAAATATTATAACAATTATAACAAACCCATATTAACGAAAATACTTTCAAATTCACTTTCATATAGAAATTACACTAGGGTTTAAATCTTGACTAAAAAAAACCTCAACCAACATAGGCCAACGCAACCGCCAACTGCCAACGGACGCCAACAAGCTATACCAACTCCCCCAATCCGAGTTGGTGGAGCTCATACAACTCCACATGGAGGAGAACTCAGCTCTCCGCCACGAGAACACGGAACTGTTCACGATACGAGACCAGCTAGCGAGAGATCAGGAGATTTTGAGCAGAGAAAACGAGAGACTGCTCAAGAAACTTGAAGATGTTAACTCGTAAGTATTGAAGAGATTGGTTTCAGGGAATGTTCTAGGTTTCTTCTACAGACATATTTAAATGATTGAGTCACTGAATCGCGCTAATGAAGTTTATTAAAGTTATAAAATCTATAAAACCCTCAACATTAGATGATTTTATTTCTCAAACTCGGATATCGAAGTCATGAATCACTTTCATGGTAGTAGTTCAAAATACAACATAGTTATATATTTTTTTTTTATAATATGAAGAGCGGAGACGAGCTGGACGCACTCCTGATGGTAAGAGTAACGCCAGCCCATAGCCAATGCAGTGCTACCCGGAAATTTGCTATATAGCCCAAATCCGGGCAGGGGTGCACTACACCGACGCTCCCCACTTTGAGTCATCAGATGTTGAGACTCATTAGCCCAGTAATTGCGCTGGCTACAGTGCCCTTCAGACCGGAGCACAGTGACATATTCACGTCACTGTTCAGGCGGTAGAATGTCTGGCACTGTGGGGGTACCCACCCAGTTGGTCTCCTGCGAAAGAGACCTACCCCCGGTAAAAAATATAAATCACACCCAGATATCTGAAGCGTCCCGAGTGTCCTGAATCACGCTTATTATATTAATTCGTAATTTGACACATCAAACAACTAACAAGTAAAACTTATCGTGAGAGTTTAAGTCCTGAATCGCACTTATTATACTTATTAAATTTCTAACATCTCGGCATGAGGTTAGTAAACATACCATCAGATAACAACGATAGATAAAATCATAAAATGTATGGTAGATGCAATCTATATTCTGATTTTAGTTAACTTGAAATAATGGCTCCCATTGGGATTAAACTCAGTGTCAACGACATATCAAGTGAAATTCTTCTTATTTCCACTTAAAATATGAATTTAGAGTTCAAAATGTTATTTGTTTAAATATATATCAGTTTAAGGTGTGTTTTGTCTGGTAGACATTTATTTTATATGTTTTCGTAGGACGTTATTTGGCTGAGGTGTTTCAAAGGTTAGTGGCATGGATATATGCATCACCACAAATTTAAATAAATAATGTTTATAAATGTTAAATAATACCTCTAAAAATGACAAATACATAATAAACAAACAAGTTTTTAAATAAATAATTACTAAAATTATACTCTTTATTCTAGATCAGGGTTTTTCTTAATATAGTCTATAAACTATTATTTATCTATGGTCTCTGAAATTACGTAGTCTGCAGAAATGCTGGTACCTGGTGGGTAAGCCCAATACAAAATGCGCCATGATCCTACCTTCGCGAATAAACATTATTTCTATTCATAATATTAGTTGTTGAATTTAACCCTCTTTAAAAAAAGTTTGGAAAACCCTGCTCTAGATAAAAATAAATTTTCACAAAATCACAGCATGATTTTGTTTCATTTGTTATTTTGCTTTTTATTTATAATAATGTTAGGTATATTTCAGAAGATATTTACAAATAAAACTGAGTGATTTCTTTCAATTCCATAGAGTATGCATCAGATCACCAATAATACCAGCTCGGCCAACATATTCAGATACTGGTTCCAACGAGCCCAACATTTGGACCAACACTGCGAGCTCTACCAACAGCGTTTTAAGCGAAGACAGATAATAATTTATTTTTCAATTGTTTGTAGTTTAAAGATATAGACAATAATTATGTTTATCTAATATAAAATATAGAAATGTATAATTTTTTGAGTGAAATTAAAGATTTGGAACTACAGAACCAATTTTGAAAATTATTATACCATAGTGTCAAAGATTTTTTTTTATTTTTTTTTTATTTTAGTGTCATAGATTAATTGGAAAAATAATGGCATTCCGGCGTTCCATAACTGAAACAATCAATTTCTATTTATTTATTATAATGTAGTATTTTACACAGTTTGTATGTGCTAGTGAATATTCATCAGAATATTCTAGAATCTAATAATAAGAATATACTAATCAAAAATATATATTTTTGTTACAATATTGTAACTTAGTGTTAAAGTCATTCATAAAGCTATTCTTGTATATGTAGAAACATGTATATATGTGTTTGAAAGTTAAACTAATAATAAAATAAACCAAAATCTATCCAAGACATATTTATTTTTAAGCAAAAACTAAAAACTAAAATAGAGAAAACTTTGCGACATATCTATTTTTTATTTATTATTTATTTATTACTTATTTCCAAGTTCTGTAGTAGTATTCAAATGAATATTAATAAAAAATTCAAGCGAGTTTTGTATTTATTTATTACTTTTCTTACATCGTTAAAACATATATATGTCACTGGAAGATTATAAGAACAGCAAACTTTATAAACCTAATTTCTAAACGAGGGACAAATTCTATTATGTTATGACCATATTTTCGCAAATTGATAAACTTACCGAACTCACGCGTAAAATAAT
>JADANM010006310.1:914472-925048 GCA_026213755.1 Eurema hecabe | reverse complement strand
ATGTGCGCTCTGATTGGTTGAATATCTGTCAACATCAACCAATTCTAATTGCCCTCTAGGGCAGTGTGTTATTTGACGTATTTAAAAAAAAGCGTTATATTAAAAGCTCTTGTGTGATTGGTCGAACCATTAAGAACCTTACGAATATATACGATATTCGTTAGTTGATAAATTTACCTATCAATTTGCGAAAATGTGGTCGTAAAATAATACAAAGCAAATTTATAAATTTCCTAGTAAAATTTGCTGTTCTTACTATTTTCTGGTGACATACATAAATTAATTATGTCTTAACCCAATGTATAGACTTATTATAACCCTTATTTATAGTGTGAAACCTGGACAAGTTGACTCTAGATGTTTGGTATATACAGTAAAACACAATAATTGGTGAACATATTGTCAAAATTATAATTGGTGTTTTAATGTATTTTGCAAAACACTAATGGCAGGATTATTCTGCCCTTTTCTCGTCTTATTATGTAGTTTAATCAAGTTATTTTACTACAATTTTAACATTCCTTTCTTTAATAAAACACATTTTTTTACAATGATAAATAACATTCATATTTTTTTAAGTTAAGAGTTTTTAAATAAACAATGTTTCATAACATAGACAGTATGACAGTAGGTCATACAAGTGCTTTTACAGAAACTGTAATTTTCCAACAGCTATTAACTTTATCCTTAAGTAACTTATTCAGGTTGAAGTCACACTTATTAAGATTCTAAGTAATAAAATCAATATTATAAAACTGCTTACTAGCAGTGTCCTTAAATTACACACCAAGTTCATAAACGCAATCTTTTTCTAAAATTCTGAAGGAATTGTCCACTGTACATACATACAAACACTCATTTAATCATAGTAGGTCCGTTTTCTAGTTCAAAAACTAGAAAAAGTTACTGCTAGTGCCTTCTGAAACCATATTTCTTTCTCTCGTAGAAGAGATCTGTTTTCGAACTTCCCAGGTTTACAATCTTTGGACAACCGTCTCTCTGAAAATGAAAAGCATTTCATTAAGTGCAGAATTTTTACAATTTTAGTCGAACCAATACAATAAATAAATAAAAAATATGGTTGTAGGGGTGGAATTCAAAAGAGCTGGGTAACTTTATGGTAAGCCTTTGTTAATGGACATCTGAGAGTTCAGAGAGGTACACTATTTGAAATGTAGACTCAGTGTAGGACAACATGAGGTATACATATATTTAACACTAGGAAAATGTTCTTAGTAATAATAAATAACAATGGAATGACTGGTGTACTTACAATTGTATCCGGCATAATAATATGTAAAAATATCTGTGATTGGGTTTCTTTATTCTTATTCTACATGTTCTAAATCAATAATACTTTTATTAAATAATACTCACATCTTTCTCCTGAATAGTGCATTCTTTACAATAGTACGCGTCTGAAACGCCGGGACCGCCACAAATTACGCACCTTCCCTGGTACGAACCATAATTACATTCGTCACATATACGTACCAATGTACATGGTCTTACATAGGAATCGCAAATGACGCATTTACCGTCACACTTCTCGCAAAGGCGGCCAATAGCTGGAATAATTATTTGGTAACAAAAGTGAGGGAATTCAAGGTATTACTTTTAATAAAACTCTTTTAAATATAAATTACACTTACCGACGCCGGGCTGTTTTCTACAGAAGATTAAATCAGGATGATGCTTAGCCATTATACTTGTTTACGTATGTAATTCAAATTATTGGAAAGATGCTTTTGAGATAGATTTAATAAATATTTGCAATAAAACTTTGTTAACCTACAAAATGCGGCGTCTACAGACTACAATTTTTCTTGTACGTATGTCAACTGTGAACTGTCGTCTGTCAACAATTTATTTTTTGCGTTCAGAAATGTGTCCTTATTACATCTCTATCTTTGAATTTCCTTATGTAAACAATTTTTTTAATATTGTTTTACTGATTATAAGATTAATCTAGTCATTTAAAATGCATAATGAAATCGTACTTATCTTTTTATACTTACAATTTTATTTAAAATATCCTTAAATTGTCATGTTAGTGATAATAGCAACAGACTGATCGGTCTCATGTCAATTGTCAATTGTCATTTGTCAAATGTCAATACCATGTGTATTGTGTGTAAATGCAATTCGTACCGTGTCGTGTATTTTTATAAGTTTATAGTTTGTTCTCTTTAAACACCTATTTTAATTTAAATCAATAATGTCTGCTGAAGATACTGAAAATAGTGATAATGAAAACCAATCTGAATCAGAAACGCAGGTCGAAGAAAAACCTGAAGAACAAGAAGAAGACAACGGAACATTTAAAGACTTGGTAATTGTTTATTAAATTAATTTATAGTAATTATTTCATGCTATTTAGTTGTAAATTTGTCGTATTAATTTATTACTTGTAAAGTATACGTTTATGCTATGTTATTCGTCTTTGTCTCACTAAGTTGAAAATATAACCTATAACGAATATAATTTTAGGGCATCGTTGATGTATTATGTGAGGCGTGTGAAGAATTAAAATGGAAGAAACCGTCGAAAATTCAAAAAGAAGCGATACCAGTGGCACTTCAGGGCAAAGATATAATTGGTTTGGCAGAAACAGGATCGGGGAAGACAGGTGCATTTGCACTGCCAATACTACAAGCTTTGCTAGAGAGCCCTCAACGTTACTTCGCCCTAATACTGACACCTACCAGAGAGTTGGCATTTCAGATTTCAGAACAATTTGAAGCACTTGGTAAGTAACACTTTAAGACTAGTTTCTGATAAAAAAGTCCTGATAATTTAAAAATTTTCTGAATTATGGAATATTATGAGATTAATAATAATCTATATTATTATTTGTTAGTTATTTCATATAAACTAGATGTTTTTCTAATTCAATGTAAACAGTCTGTAACAAATAATTTGGCTTTTCATTAGTAAAAGACTATCACTAATAATAGTACGATATATATTTTTTTATATATATTGTCTTTGTTTTTTGCTTCAGGGGCAAGTATAGGTGTAAAATGTGCAGTGATAGTCGGAGGAATGGACATGGTGGCCCAAGCACTCACTCTCTCCAAGAAACCCCACATCATCATAGCAACTCCCGGAAGATTGGTCGACCATTTGGAAAATACCAAGGGATTCAATTTAAAAGCACTAAAATACCTTGTATGTACTATTTTAATAAGTCAACATCCTGTATTCTCCTTTTTTTGCTCATGTTCTTCGGAAATACTTTCCTGTTCCCTTTTATCCAACTTCGACAAAAGAAGGAAGTTTCTTAATTTGACTGTTACCATGTTTTTTTAAAGGCACACATTTCTGACGCACTTGTAGTCACAAAACTTTTTTATTTGCAACCTATATTGTTCAATAATTCTTGAAAAATGATTTTCTACATACTTCCTCTAAAGCAAACACAGCAACTGACTTGTTATTATTTCTGTTTAATTATATTAAAATTTACGCTCACCAGGTGATGGACGAAGCCGATCGGATTCTAAACATGGACTTTGAAGTAGAAGTGGACAAAATCCTCCGTGTAATACCCCGAGAGAGACGAACCTATCTCTTCTCTGCTACAATGACGAAGAAAGTGCAGAAATTACAGCGAGCCTCCCTCCAGGACCCAGTAAAAGTTGAAGTGTCAACTAAATATCAGACTGTTGAGAAGCTACAGCAGTACTATGTGTTTATACCGGTTAAATATAAGGTAAGTTTACAAGCTTATTTTTACGATGGCTTTGACTACAGATAAGATTACAAGCTGTCTTGCAATTTTTTGCACTAAAGATATTTGAAACATAGACACACACACACACATACACAAATTGTAATTTTGTAATTTTGTATAGATAATATTAATTAACAATAGATTTATAACTATTACTAATGCTATTCCAGAACCTCTATATATTAGTTGGATTGATCTAATTTCTTCCAATAGCCACACTATTTTCAAATGTAATAGGCAATATACTATCATAAACCAAAAAAAAACAAATAATAGTACCACATTTTTCTCATGTAAAAACGCAGGTCACAGCTAACTGTAAACTTATTTGGAATAACACGTTTAAAAGGTGATTTAATAATTACTAATGAAGTAGGACTTCTATTTGCATACAATTTTAAAATTTTAAAATAAATTTCAGGATGTCTACCTGGTTCATATTCTAAATGAGCTCTCCGGGAATTCGTTCATAGTGTTTGTGGCGACATGTGCGAATGCTCTCAGGACAGCGCTGCTGCTGCGGGCTCTAGGAGTGGCCGCCGTTCCGTTACACGGGCAGATGTCGCAGCACAAGCGCCTCGCTGCGCTCAACAAGTTTAAAAGCAAAGCACGGTCTGTGCTTATCTGTACCGATGTTGCGTCACGGTGAGTTCTAAATTTAAAATTTTATTTAATTTTTTCGTTTCGTTTTACGCTCAAACACGGTTTTTGTTACAAAACCAGAATATAAAAAATTATAAAAAATATGAATGCAAATTTCATCAATTATGAGACCAATTAATTTATATAAAAGATGCATATGTAAATTTCTTAACAGTAACTATACCAACAGACTGGTTAGCGGAGTGGTAGCACAACTGTTTTCTGCGCGAAGGCTTGTGGGTTCGATAAATATAAACACACCAGACAAATATATTTGAAATTTACATTTGTATTTCTCTGGAGTCTGGGTGTTGTATTTTATGTATGTATTTATAATATTATATGTATTTATAAAAGAAATGTATTTGTAATTTTATATTTATTTAGTTGGCATCAAATTCTGCTTAAAATAGGACTAGAAGGTGCTGTATCAAAATAATTGTACTGAATTAATTTATTAATTATTATTATTTATTTAACTAACTAAATCAATTAATTCCAGAGGTCTGGACATCCCGCACGTGGACGTGGTAATAAACCTGGATATTCCTCTCCACAGCAAGGACTATATCCATAGAGTTGGTCGGACAGCTCGCGCTGGCCGGTCGGGGAAAGCTATCACTTTTGTATCGCAGGTGAGTTTTGGGTTTATTATTTTAAACTTAAAACGAGGGTAACTTGAAAGAGTAAAATTTATGAACACAAGATTTATATCTTCTTAATATATATAAACTATGTGTCACATTGTTTATTGTATATTAATATACGATAGATTCCCAAACTGCTGATCGAATTTTAAATTAAATTTGCACACCGTGTGCAGTTTGATCCAACTTATAAGATAGGATATCTTCCATCCCGGTACTGTCCCGGGAACATGGGGTAAAACCGCGGGACACAGCTAGTAGTAATATATATCATATAAAAAGTTGGACTCATATCCCATCCATGCTCAAAAGCTCAGTTTAGTAAAGTTGCGTTCATCATTGTCATTACATAGTATAAAACAGTCGCTTCCTTCTGTCTGTCCCGATGTATGCTTAAATGTTTTAAAACTGCGCAACCAACTGTCATGCGGTTTTTTTCAGATGGGATTTTTTCAGGATGATTCATAGTAAAGTTTATACATATGTATCAAAAATGCATTATATATGCGAGCGAAGCCGGGGCTGGTTGCTAGTTAATGTTTATATGTGATAAATGGTGTATTGTTGTAGTACGACGTGGAGTTGTACCAGCGCATCGAGCAGCTGATCGGCAAACAGCTGCCGCTCTACAAGACGGAGGAGAGCGAGGTGATGGTGCTGCAGGAGAGGGTCGCCGAGGCACAACGACTTACTAAGATTGTGAGTCATAGCTCATAGGACTATCCACTATAATAATATAGATATTGTTTTAACGTAATGTTATGATGTATGAAATAAGAATAAATAATATGACGCCTATGCCTATCGTTCAATGTAGTTAGCGTAAAGTTATTGAAAAACTTTTGTTTAGTAAGGAAATTGCTTTCGTAAATCACGCGTTGATATTTAAATTGAACACTACTTTAGATCTGCTAAAAGGATTTCATGCAAATGTAGAAAAAAATACGTTCAAAATGATAGATGTATTTCTGTTATAGTATCTAAATTACTATTTTCGTTTATTTTAAAGGTAAAATAGGTTGAAATTCTGGACATTGGTTTAAAGATTTCGAACCATAATTAAATGAAATAATTTAAAAAAATCGTTGATATTCTGTGACAGGAAATGAAAGAGCTAGAAGACAAAAAAGGCGCGAAAGGCAAGAAGCGCGGCGCCGACTCGGACGACGACACCGAGGAGGCGGCCGGCGTCAGGCGACGCATCAAGGGCGGCAAACCGCGCCACGGCGGGAAGAAACGACGATAATAAATATTTTTATACTATATTGGTGTTTTATTTGTATTATTGTGAGATTTTACACAACAGTTCTAAAATAATAAAGCTTAGTGCGACTCAGTGGCGAAAATTGCCGAATTATGCTGAAGCTAATTGGATCGTGAACTGAATGCTCGAGTGTCCGAAACGTTGCTGAAGTTTTTCAACTATTCAACATTAAGTATAATGCGCTTTAGAGCTACAATTAGAAGACTAGGATTGGGTAATCATTTTGATAGAAACATGGGTTATTATAAAGAAGCGTTTATTGTCTTTCGGCCAAATACTCATACGCAAATTAAATTAAAGCACGCCTTAAGACTCGTAATTTTGAGAGAATTGTATTGCGAGCTGTCAAATCGGACCGGTCAAAGTTGTACTTAAATTTAAGTTGCGTTTCAGTATTCCAGCATTTATATCTATGGCACAAAACGTAATACTTACTTTCATTAAGTTACATTTATAGAGGCAAAGATGATATTCAATTAAATTTCAATTTATAAAAAAAATGGATTGTTTAGATAGGAATAATTATTAGTTTTATGCCGATTTGTTTAGTTTTTTAGTTTGCTGTTAACTTAGCTAAGTATTGCTCTTGCAAGTTGCAATAGCAAGCTGTTTACAATAAGTTTCAAATCTAATAAGAATGAAGCTGAGGCTGATTACTTTAATATTTCATTTAGGTTCATGTTACCAACATATTTAGTGGTCGACTCATTTTATTTTAAGGTTGTTGGTTTTAGGTGCTTTAAATGACATTCTTCTCCAACCTTTATATAATATACTTACAGCCCTTTAAGGATACCAATGTGCATTAGGTAGTTACGAAAGAGTTCTGCTTTTATTTATAAGTAGTAATAATATCTGTTAGCATAGGTTCCAATGAAAGAAAACCCATACAACAACTTTGACCAATTATGTAATAAACAATTATTGTATTAAGAATGTTTATTAATTCTTTACCTTTGCTTTTAAATACTTTACCATAGAGCAGCATTCAGGAAATCAGAGAGGAAGTAGACAGCTTGAAGCCTCATATTTTTTTAAATTAAAACTAAAATGTACTATTTTAATACTTTGAATATTATTGTGTAGTCATCACAACATAGTATAAAACTTCCCACTGTAATGTGTCATTACTCATTCCCTATGTATGTTTATATATTTTAAAAACATCCTAACAAATTCTTATGCTTTATTTATATTATATGCATTAAGTAAGATTTTTTGTACATTGTAATGTTTTGTGTGATGATGTTGAATGAGAGGAAGATTAATTTTCATGGTTTTCTTTAACTGTTAACATTTACCTATACCTATGGATTATCTTTTTTCATAATACAGTTGAATTTACTGCTCAAAAGTATTTTCTTGTCAGTTTTTGTGTGCAACTATTTTTTTCAATGTATAATAATAGTGAAAAGTATGGGTTTCGGTAGTCTACTAATTCTTTTTTAACTTTAATTATGATTGCTGTAAAGTTACTGTGTATTAGCCCAATTTTAAATATGTGCCAAGGTGTATCATTCCTTTTGTAAATCTTTAACATAAACAAACACGCCGTTTCAATGCTTTCTTAGAGTTTATTCTACAAAGTAAACAGTCATCTCTTCCAAAATAAAAATAAATAAATAAAAAATGCGACGAGCGGCTCCAACAGGGGCCACGCACTTAAACTAAGCGTTAAGAAGAAATCACAACATGGTTTTAATTTATTTAATCGTTATTTATTATTTCTATACAAATAGAACTGTACAGATAATTTTTTAAATTATTTACCACATTTCATTAGCTTTCATGATAAGACTTTTTACAAAAAACTGAAAACTAACGACACCGCATGTATCATCGGTCATGCTCTGCCCTGACCTCCCCGTCCCCGGCCGGCACCTTGCGGCACCTGCGGCACTTTGCGGCACCTGACGGCACCTTGCCGCACCGCGCGCCCCCACACTGTACACTCGTGTGAGCCAACTTTGTTGCTCACTCACTCTCAATTACTTTATTATGACAATCTGGCAGCCTTATTGTGCTAGCGTTACAACATTACACTAATTCACCCCGCTCTACTTCTAAACTTTATGCCAATAAATTAACCTATTCGAAAATTTGAGTACTTTAATAATTTCAAAACATTTGCCATCAATTTGTTATAATACTTTCACATTTAATGGCATAAGTTCAACTCTCACTGAACTCGGTATAAGTACAGGGTACACTTTAAACATGCCATGGCAGTGTTATACAAAATTTTCATCTTATTAAATGCAGACATTTTGGAGCGAGGTGAAAAAGTATGTGACAACATATTCAATTCTTAACTATAAGTGCTCTTTGAATTACCACAAATGTAATTTAAAATTTTGAATAAACATCTAAATAACATAACTGAATATAGAATATCTTTCTCTTATTAGAAATAATTTAGGCACATTACAAGCACATTCTATTTCCAAAAGCATTTTGTGTCCACTCCGTTTTGAACTGAAAATAATTATAAAAAATGCCTTTTAAATATAAAAGTGTGTTTGCAGTGAAATTGCCTTTAAGTACATTGTGATATGCAGTAATTACAGATAACATGTATTCATTATATTATTTCTATGATTAAAAAACTTTGGCTAAAGCTGTAAATAGTTAAATAAAGCCTCAATATCATGATACTCATTTTATGCATTTTCTTGTTCTCCAAATATAATCAATAATTAGCTACCATAAACATATATTACAGTTTTTTAAATTTAGTATTTTAAAATAATTTATAGTTGTTTAAATCAGTCAATTTATATCTAAAATAATTTTATTTGAGATGGGTAATGTGTTAAATGCAACACTAAATCACTAGCATTACTGCATAAAACATAATCTCTTAAAATAAATTTAACTTTGCCAGCAATTGTTTATTCTCAATAAACATATATAATAATTCGGATAAAGAATAATGAAAAATATCAAAATAACAAACCTATATGTCCTGCAATCGCCAATACCATTTTTAATGCTCATTTAACAATTGCATGGTTCACATTCCCAATACTTTGTGGTAAGACAAAAGCACTTGTATAATTTCAAACTAAACCAGTCTCTATATAACTTTAAAAACAAATGCCCAGAGCGCTCTCAGATTCAATCTTTTCATTTCTGTGATACTTGCCGTTGAATTATGATCTAATAATTATGATTTTCACTCTCTTTGTAGATTAAACTAATGATATTGACAATTTTTAATACATTTTAACATATTGAATGGATACAATTTATGACTAAAAAATTTACACTTCTAATTATAAAATTGACAATGATTGTGCTTTTTTAACGTATACTGCTTTTAAAGTTTAATGATTGTAATAGATCGGAAAACAAGAGCAAGATCACTGCTGCACTGAATTCATCATGACTAGCATTTAGTTTGTTGGACCTAAACATTCTACTATATTAGGTATTGCTTGTAAGAGGTATTTGTTTCCCTTGACATATAATATATTGATCATTAAAATAGTATGAGAATTTTGTAAACAATTACAATGTAAATGTATATTGATCGTAGCAATAAATGAGATTCAGCAAAGCATGATTAATATAATAATATTCCAACATAGATGAATGTCTGATAGAGCTGAAAAAATCCCGACATCCAAGTGCGCTGAGGGCCCTAAACCGATATCACATGTTTTATTATACTTATTGAGTCTCATCATAATGATTCACAATTTCGATCGCTTACAAATTCGTTACTCTACTGTACAATATAACAAACTGCCAGAGGAGCGAAAAGAATATTTTACAAAAGACACGACGAGGCGCCGTACAAAGTACAAATCGTAACACATCAAACGGAATAAATTAATATGCGCGTACCTTTTACTCTTTCTACATACAAAAACTGAACGCCTCGGTATCGATCACAGAGTAAAGCGAGAACGGATAATACTTACAATGGAATGCCGTGAGGGTTGGAGCCGGGCGGGTGGGGCCTTGCGGGCCTGGTGGGGCCTGGCGGGCCTGGTGGGGCCTGGCGGGCCTGGTGGGCCGGGTAGAGCCTGGCGGGCCGGGTGGAGCCTGGCGGGCCCGGGCCGGGGCGGCCGGAGCAGGGTACACACTGTCACTACACACTAGCACTAGCACTGTCACTGTCACTGGTGGCTCAGCTCGGCGAGCGCTTAGTTCAGGTCGCGATCTTCTAAGTACTTGTACTCGAACGTGAAGCCCTCCTTTTTCCGTTGGCCCCACTTCTCATAGTCAAAGTATATGTATGTGCCCTGGAAATCGAAATAAACAACAATTTAGAACTATTCC
>JADANM010006310.1:872305-914462 GCA_026213755.1 Eurema hecabe | reverse complement strand
TGTATGTGCCCTGGAAATCGAAATAAACAACAATTTAGAACTATTCCAGTTGTTCGCTAGACACTGCGACCATGATCGCTCGGCCAAGAGCGTAACGATCAAAAAGAAAAACTATTATAATTCTTATTTTATTTCGAAGCTACATTATTTAATTTTTTAATTTAAATAATTAATTTAAAGAAAGTTAAAACAATATTTTAATAAGAAAATGATTATTTTATGATGGTATAGTTGAGACGATATATTTTTCAAGTGACTAAAAATAAACTGCATTCAAAAAATCACTATCACAGTACATTTATAACAAAATGTTCCTCTCTGAACAAACAAATGCAATGAGTGGGTAAATTGTTAATTAATGACAAACTATCAGTTTGTATGGACTTATTATATTATGTTCTTAAGCATGCGATAATTATACCTTTTCGAGTATAAATCTTGAAACTCTTTAAACATTGAGTAGGCGGTATCTTCAATTTTTTAATTTCCACCAAAAATGCGAACTCCAAAATTGTCTTCTTGTCTAACAATTTCCAACGCAACTAACCTGCTCATACTCCTCATTGATGACCTTGGGCTCCTCGTGCCTCTGGAACCACATCATGTACTTGGTGTGGAACCTCCAGCTCTGCTTCTTGAGCGCCTTAGCGGCCAGGTACTGAGCCTTCGTGCCCTCCATGTAGTAGAACACGAAGAACAGCGTCTCCGTGGATAGCCTTTGGAAGAACTCCACCGTGTCAGAGTGTGGGAGCAGCACCTGTAATTTAAAAAGTCCTTTATTAACAACTTTAAAGTTACAAGTAAGTGTAGATAAAATTATTTTAAACCTTTAGTTAAATTGTGATTTATTACATAAAGGCTAATCTAAGCTAGAAAAATTCCAATTAGATGAAACTATATATTTACAGCATATATTAATATAAACAACTATAATACCTCGAAAAACATTAAATAAACTATTGAGTAATAATAACACTGAATTTGATGTATTTAAAAGCCTTTTTATGATTTGAATCACAATTAAGTTATTCTTATACCTGATTGTAATAAGCGGGCGTTTGACAAATGTTCCTGGGTAGGTAGACCCTCGTCCTCTCCGAGTCTGACGGATGTGGCATGTGGTAGAACGCTGCCTCCATCATCTGGAACTGCACCTGGTGCTCCTGTGTAGATGAATGTTTCTCGTTTTATAGTATATATTTGATTTAAGTGGTATTTATATTAGTTGTATAATTATAAACTACTGCACAAGTATAATAATGATTAAATAAAAAGTTGCATCTAAAATCAATAATTTTTGTATCGTAAGGAAGAACAACAAGCATAATCGTTAGCAACACTATTATGAGTAAGGTATTCAAAACTTACGTAAAACATATTTTTTTCGTTAAATAAGCTAGGGTAATTTTCTCATTTGTACAACAGGACTTACTAAAGCAATTAAAATGACTCCTCAAAAGCGATAGCAACAGATAAGTAAGATAGGGGTGTAAAAGAGCGGCGATTACATACACGTACCGAGTTAAGCGGCAGCGGGCCGAGCGGCGCCACGCCCAGCAGCGGCGGGATGTGCGCCTGCGACAGCGGCACGCCGCGCCGCGCGCTCTGCCGACATATTGGCACACTATGTTATATAGCTGTTATATTATATACTAGCTGTTGCTCGCGACTTCGTCCTCGTCGGATCTATTTCTTTTATTATGTTATAGTGAGTCAATCTTAGAAGATTATTAACGCAATAGAACCCAAAACAATGATTTTTGGAATTTTTGTCTGTTTGTTTGTGCACGCTAATCTCTGAAACGGCTTATCCTATCTAGTTGGGGTTTTGAATGATATATTGTGGCAAGCTTCACTTAACATTTAGTCGTCAATCGGTTGATAAATAAAAAAGTTATGGCAATTTAAAGAATCACGTTGAACTTGCTGAACGATTGTTGGCGCGGGTTAGGCATTTTCAAAAATGCTGCCCAACGTCACTTTTCAATGCGTGCGAAGTCGCGGGCACAACTAGTTGAGATTGGTGGAGGTTGATAGTGGATTGTGATGGTTGGTAGTGGTTGGCAGTGGATGGTAATGGTTGGCAGTGGATGTTGGTAGCTGTCATCACCTGGTGGTGCGCGTCGAGGCCGGCGCGGTGCACGGCCTCCTGCGCCATGCTCTTGAGCGAGGCGGTGGTGGGTCTGTCGGGTCGCTCGGGCCGCTCGGGCGCGCGCTCGCCGCTCGCCGCGCTGGCCGCGCTCAGCGCCGGCGTGCTCGGCGTCTCGCTCACTCTGCCACTGCAATATTATATCATTTATACATATTATACGCTAAATCTAAATGTTCGAATTGAATAAAAATTTCTTCCAACATTTAATAGAAAAAAACTTTACAAGATAGTCATATAAATAGACTAAAGGTAATTGTTAGATAAGCAATAAAATCTTAATTAACTCAAAGTTGCTTATTATTATGACACAAATTTGTTATATAATTCTATTTACAAGAAAAGTAATGAAGTAAGTACAACACCAATTACTAAAGGGCTAATTAATCCATAATGTGTATGTAATGTTTCTAAATATTAAATGAACCTGTACTAACTTGTTGAGCATATGCTGCGGCGTGTGGTGCGCGTTGTGCACGGGCCCGTTGACCGCGAGCGGCGAGGGCGGCGAGGGCGTGACGCTGCGCGCGCTCGTGTTCACGCTCACGTTCACGTTGGCGCTCGCGTTCACGCTCACGCTGACGCTCGCCAGCGAGTTGGAGGTCACGCTCGCGTTCGCGTTCGCCGTCGAGTTGGCGCTCGCCGTCGAGTTCGCGCTCGTGTTCGCGATCGAGTTGGAGGTTGCGTTCGACACGTTGGCGCCGGCCGCCGCGAGGGCGCTCGATAGCGCCGTCGCTGATGAACTCTTTGACGTCTGCGGATTAATTCAAACAAAACATTAGTAATTAACAATAAATTCTAAGTATAGTACGCGTCATTTATGTTTAGCGCTGGACGAGAATAGCTGCGCATCGGTAGAATCGCGCTCGTGATTGACGTATTGGTGCGAGAAAGACAACACTACCAATCAACGCTCGCGCACCCGATGATCACGCGCCCCGCACGCCGCGCCCTTACCTCGACACCTTATTTTCGACTTCTGCGCAGTTTTCGTTCAGAGCTAAAGATTCGTGACGCGTACTATAATAGTTAGTAAGTAATGATGTAGAACAGTAAATGTTAAATACTCTTAACACAAAACCTACTAAATTTATTTGACACACATTTGGACAATGATGAGAACTAGCTTAGAATATGATCCTTTTAAATTGCTTCGGCAGTTATATTATAGAAATTGAAAACACAACATTAGTTCCACAATAACAATTATCTATTATGTTTAAAAAAATATTATTTTTACCGTTTTCGTTACAGAGAATAGCAATATAGCTTTACTAACACATATCGAATATCATTACACACAATTATTGTATTTAAACAATCTATAAATCTTATCAGTAGTACAGATAATAAAACAATAATGTCCATATAATATAATAAACGCAATTGCACTGTAAATAAACCTTCACTTTGCACTTGATAATTTCAATTGATATTTTTTATCTAATTTTTAAGGACGTCTTTGTAACTTGTATGTGTCATTGAATTTATTATAGGGTACAAAATTAATGACACAGCAAATGTTATTACAACAATATATAATATTATTGTCTTTGCAATAAGGCATTAAGGCAAGCCAGTGCCAGACATTCTACCGCCTGAACAGTGATGTGAAAATGTCACTGTGCTCCGGTCTGAAGGGCACTGTAGCCAGCGAAATTACTGGGCTAATGAAATGAAAATGATGAAAAATATTTTATTTGAACAACATAGATTACATAGTACATAACAGTGGCCTTCATGATTCTTAACATCTCATGACTCAAAGTGGGGAGCGTCGTTGTAGTGCACCCTGCCCGGAGTTAGGCTTTATAGCAAAGTTCCGGGTAGAACTGCATTAGCTATGGGCTGGCGTTACTCTTACCATCAGGAGGGCGTCCAGCTCGTCTCCTCTCTTCATATTATAAAAAAAAAAGCCTAAAGCGAAATTTGCTCTAACAACAAAAAAAATTTAAATATAAAGACCGATTGGTTTGTCAAATATATTTGTTCATATTGTCAATTTTTTAGTAGTCATATGAGTAATGAACTTCAAAACAAATGTAACCTTTACTTTATCTAAGCTCACATTTTCAAGTGATATTTCATATTCTACTGAATAACTTTTGACTTTGACTTCGCACTAAGTAGACTCACTTAGAGTCGCAGTTCTAATTTTTTATTTATTTATTTAAATATAAATGTGATAGTCCCGAACATTGCTATTGTACAAAAATATTAGTAATCATACATAATAATGAGTCTATGAGTGAATAATTTATTATATGGCAATGATTCAATATTACAATGATGGTATACTCACAGGGGCAGGTAACGTGGGTGGCGGTAGGTGTGCCGTGTGTACGGGCGTACTTGATACTGGACCATTTTCCAACACTTCTGTCAAACATACATACAAAAAAATTATAAAACTAGAAAATTTCATTCATGAAGCCATATTTGAATATAGTTATAAAACACTTAATGTGAATGTTTAATAATAATTAATGAATTAAAATATATTAGAAGAAAATTTAAAATCTAGGGGCTAGAGATGTACATGGATAAATCCACGGTCTTCAAGTAGTATAGACTATATTTTAGGTACTAATTAGAATAATATGCTACATAGTAATCATGGCTGTACATATAACGACATTACAATAACGCGTAACAAATATTGTTTAATCATTATTTAGAAAATTAAACACGGCCATAAATCGTAGTTTACCTTGAAATTTAAAGCACAATATTAAGGTTTATTCGTTAGAAAAGTGCTCAAAACAAAAGCATAAATTTTTTTTCTAACAAGCAACGCGAATTCTTAATCAAAGAAACTACGTCGTTAATACAATATTTCCTATATTATAAGTTCGAAACAGTTATGTGTGTACATATATAAAAAATACTTATTCCGACAAAAACAATGAAAATTACATAATTAATAAACCTAAAACCACAAACTACGCAATAAAAAACTCACAAGAATCACGCGAAAAAACTTTACACATGCACATTACCATCGTCCATATTTAATCTTCATTTGCGCGGGAAAGCATTTTACTTTTTTTTTTCGTTGTATTTTTTTTATTCGAGCACTGTTCGTTTGTCGAATGTGGCGCGGCGACTGGCCGGAATCGCCGTCTCATCGGGCTTGGATGCGAGCCAATTTGACAGATTCGTAAAATTTTTGGCTCGGCGCCAGCTTATTATACGTGAATGCTTCGCGGCCCATTCACTCGCGATATCGCATTTGTTTTGTAAACAATGTAACGTGAGGTTAACTGAATTTGTTACGGGTGTTACTTGTACGATTTTCGCGTGTATTATATTGTATTTTTTTTAATGTTTTCTTATAAAAATATTTTTTTATATATTGTTGGAAATTTTACAAAATGGCTCGTCTCCAATAATAATAAATTAGAGACGTTATTTAATACGCGATGAGAGGAAGTAGTTTTACGACTAGAATAAATAAATAGTGGAATTTTTAACTTTCTAAATTACCAATTTATAACGGTTATATAGTAAATAATACATAGCATTTTCTCAGTTAAATTTTACATACATATATAAAAATTCTCCATTTAATTAACGAGAAACTAGACCAAAAGCTGTCAAACGCGCGTAGAGAGAGACGGGACCGTATTGGCAACTGTCTCGCTCGCCTTTGTTAATTACGAATAGAATTTGTCCAATAATCAACTTTACACTTCCTATTTTAATAACTACGATGTTTTTTACGTTTGTATTTATATTCCTTATAATGTTTTATATAGAATTTTGTGTATAACTTACCCATATTATTAGGCCGCTGGTGCGGGGACGTGGGCGCGGGCGGTTTGATCGGGGTAGACGTGCCGGACGCTCCCGTACTGTTTATACTGCACACACACAAACACATGCATTATAAAAATATGTAATTTCCATTGCTCGAAATTTTGTATTCTACGTGAAAAAAAAAAGGTTCTAAACATATGCACTGCGAATTACAAACATATTATAATGTTATTCGTAAAAAATACAAATTTAAAAGTATTGCACCTCATCCAGTTATTGATTTTATGTGATACCAGGTTGGTTGGCGATTCATGCGAGTGTGCATGTGTGTACGCGCCCGTGTGCCTGCGTTGCAAGTATTTTATTAATGTCTGTGTGTATATACATGTATCTAGAAGCTATGTATAATATATGTGTGTGTAAGCGTGTTATTAGCGTGTTGTGTGTGCGCGTTTGTCTGCGCGTATGTGTGTGTATTTATTGTGCTTGCTATATTTGCTTATAATGTGCGCGTGTGCACGTGCGTTGCGAGCATGTATTAATGTCTGTGTGTGTATATATGTATCTGGAAGCTATTCATAATACGTGTGTCTATACATACGTGTGTGTGTTGGCGTGTGTATTTGCGTGCGTGTTTGTCTGCGTGTATGTTTGTGTATTAGCGTGTAATGTGCGTGCGCGTTTGTCTGCGTTCATGTGTGTGTGTGCGTGTGTGTGTGTGACGCACCTGTTGTTGGCGACGGAGTGGTTGAGCGCGCTAAGGTTGGGGCTGGCGGCGGCGCCGCACGACACGGCGCGCAGCGGCAGCGGCTTCACCGGCTGCGACAAGCACATACAACACACATTTGTAGCGATTATTATATTTTTTCGAGACTTGACATATATTCAACTTCTCGACATCAAACCATCGGGACCTAACGGCCAGTCAATGGTTCGACTGCTCGAGGATCCTCATTTTGTTTCAGAGGGTTACATCTCCCTTCCTCCACACATTAAATATAACCTTTTCTTTATATGTATAATTATTTTAGATGAAACATATACGAAATACACATACGAAATTTAATATAGAAGTACGAATTACAATTAAATATTTTAAATACTTTTTAGTTATAAGAAATTAAATTAGTTTAATGAAATGGTTTAAATTATCAAACTTAAAACTGTCTTGTGAAATAATAACTTCATTGTTTAAATTATTATCATCACACATATTAATATCCTATTAACACTATACCAATGTAAGTTTGTACGGATGTGTGTTGCTCTTTTAAACAAAAAGTTCTAAATTAATTTGGCTGAATCTTGTCGTACATTTGGTAAATAGCAACTATTGATGAAATAATATTAGTATAGTGTTATGTACTCACTTTGCACTCGTCCTTTTTCTTTTTGTCAATATCAACTGAGTCCGACGTGTGGTTGTGGAGGTCTAACGCGGGTGACGTTGGTGGACTTGTTCCTGTAAACATTACATTATATTTATTTACTTTCTTAGACATTACCTAAGTAAGAAATAATAATAATCTTGTTGAGTAAACTTATTAGACAGACAATAATATTCTAAAATAATTAGTAACATTCAGAAATTAATCAATTCATTCATCAAGGTTTTATCATTAAGGTTTCCTTAAAGAAGCACATTTTAAAGAATAAAATAGATTCAAGATATTTTTAAGCATATAAATCTATCTTTGACTTTTAACATTAACTCCGAAGATTCTATAAAAGCTTATACCTACATCTTAAAGGTATTTTTAAAGAGCCATTAAGACTGGAGCATATTAACATTATTTAGACATTTTTTTGCAAATAGCTTATAGATGATGATGATGAGATGTTTTCTAAATGTCTACATTATATAATAAATAATCAACATCCATACCTGATAACATGCTAGTAGGCGATCCGGGGGAGTCATTACTATTATTACTGTCCGTGGTTGCCGATGAGGGAACTCCTACACCGCTGAGCTCAATCTCATCCAAGCCATTAATATCTTCATATATGTACTCATTCTCCTCATACCCGGGATCGTGACACGACATTATGTAGTACTCCACATCCTCCCGGATATTCTTTATCTGAAATGTAATAGATTTCTTTTCTTTACGTAAATCTAGCTATCGATTGAGAAAAACATTGTTTAATATTATACATTTTGTTAACATACACATCGCTAAGTAATTAATAGTACTATATATTTTATCCGTCTTTTGAAAAGCCATATTAAATTGTATATATTATTTCATCATTCATCATACTATATTTAAAATTAAAGCTACTATAACATAACTAATAAACATTTAACAAAACATAGTAGTAAGAGGTAGTCTTTTAAAATATCAAAATTAACATATTTCTACAAAACTTTTTTAAAGAAACAGTACTATTATTAACTATTAAAGTAAAAAAGACATCTCTATTTAATTATTTATTTATTAAAAGATTTAAATAGGTACCTACATAAGGTTTTTAGACTAATTAGTCGAGTCAAACATATCTTTGTTCAACTAGGCTATACATAGTCACACTTGAATCGTTGTAGTATTACAATTAATCATATACCATACTAGCTGTTGCTCGCGACTTCGTCCCCATCGGATCTATTTCTATTATTATGTTATAGTGAGTTAATCATATAAGATAGACATATACTGTCGCGGACTTTTTTTTAGATCATTTAAAGAGGAATAATTCTTTCATACATATTATTTTTGTATCTTAACCGTTTTCGCAGCGCACGCAAAGGAAGCCCTCAAAGATGAATAATTTTCCCCGTTTTTTCCATATTTTCCATTATATCGTCGCTCCTATTAGTCGCAGCGTGATTTTATGTAGCCTAAAGCCTTCCTCGATAAATGGTCAATTCAATAAAAAAAAATTTTTCAATTCGAAGCAGTAGATCCTGAGATTAGCGCGTTCAAACAAACAAACAAACAAACAAACTCTTCAGCTTTATATATTAGTATAGATATAGATAAAAGTATAGCAGTGCCGCCCGGTTTTACCCGGATTGGTCCCGTTTCCGGAACAATACCGGAGTGCAAAGTGCAAAGCCTATGTTACTCAGTGATAATGTATAGGTCGCGTCACGGATGTTTAGCGCTGGACGAGAATAGCTGCGCATCGGTAGAATCGCGCTCGTAATTGACGTATTGTTGCGACAAAGACAACACTATGGGGAACCAATCAACGCTCGCGCACCCGACGATCACGCACCGTCCCCTCGATACCTTATTTTTGACTTCTGCGCAGGTTTCGTTCAGCGCTAAAGATTCGTGACGCGACCTATAGCCTTATTATAAAAAAAGAAAGATTAAATTGGTCCCGAATTTTGAGTTTATTCCTTACATACCAAAAAACAAAATCTTTCTTCTTAATAATATTATTATTAGTGTAGAAGTAGATAAAAAGGTACCTAATATACCGATACATAAGATTTTAATGCAAAATTAAGCTACATTTAACAAAGAATTGAGAATCACCTGTTCAACTTCCACGGACATGTTGTCGAGCATCCGCAGTAGTGTCTCCAGTTTCTTTATGTGATACCTGTGCCGCTCGAGCTTCATCTTGAGGTCCTCCATCCGGTCCTGCTTCTCCTTGTCCAGCCGTTTCTTCTTACCCACTAACAGTGATTCCACTTCCGATTCAATGAGATCAATCTGTAATGCATAAGATTATAATAAATAAATAAATATTTTCAGGACATTTATACACATCGCCATCTCAAGCTAAGCCGAAGCTTGTGTTATGGCAACTAGATAACGGAATAAATTACATTAACATACTTTTCTTTTGTAAATACATACATACAATACATAGCAACACCCAGACCCCAAAATAATACAAATGTAAATTACACATATATTTTTCCGGTGTGGGAATCGAACCCACGACCCTTCGCGCAGAAAGCAGTTGTGTTACCACGGCGCCAAGCGGTCGTCAATAATATTAAGTAAATGAGTAAAAAAGGTATACTAACTAATTTTGCATAGGTGCAAAATTTGTTCTGTTTTATAGAATAATCTCTTGTATATGCACTAAGCCGATTAATAAAATTCTTTTACTTCTAGTAAGCCATTATAATAGTAAGTGTTATAAATAAACTACCAGGATAGACAGTCTAGATCTAGTCTATCTGTATGCCAAATTTCAGCCAAATCCATTGGTACATACCACAGGCTTTTTTTTAATCTATACATATAATAAAAACGTAACGAGTCGCTGTCTGTACATGGAAGATGTATAATAAAAAATATTATAGGAGACCTTTATTAACGCAATAGAACCCAAAAGAATGATTTTTTGAATTTTTGTCTGTTTATCTGTTTGTTTGTGCACGCTAAACTCAGAATCGGCTTGTCGTATCTAGGTGAGGTTTAAAATGATATATTGTGGTAAGCTTCACTTAACATTTAGTGTTTGATTTATGTCAATCGGTTGATAAATAAAAAAGGTATGGATGATTCATATAGAACTTGCTGAACTGTTGGCACGGGTTAGGCATTTTCAAAAATGCTGCTCAAAGTCACTTTTCTACGCGAGCGAAGTCGCGGGCACAGCTTGTTTTATAACATAAATAGGAAATTGAATAAGTAACTCGAAAACAGGTTCGAGTTTCAGGTATCCCAATGTGCATATGTTCATATTGGTTATTGTATATTTTTACAGTGAATACTAATGGAATTCCATCCTACAATGGACTTGGTAATACAAATATGCCACCATACATATTGCGTTAATAACTTTGACATTTATACTGCTATAAATGTAGCGATCAGCTGTTCGTTTAAGGGTTATTCTTAAAATAGCCGGGTAATGCGATTTAGGTAAGGTAATACGTGACATCTGTCGCCGCAATCTGCTGGTACGCTCGCTTGAGTATGCATCGCGATAATTGACGTGTGAAATTAGCAACCTTTTTTTTAACGTTTTTCAAGTATTATTATCGGATTATTAATATAACAACTAAGATTTTTTTCATAACTAGTAACTGCTATAGCATTCATACCCTACAGACAGTGTATGCTTTAAATTTAAACCTAATAGAAAAGTCATCAAATAAGCCATAGGTTTTTATTCCTTTAAGATGAAGGAATGTTTGCCTTATCTTTACACAAAAAAATGCAATTGCAAGATAATGCTAATTTACGTATAATATAACTGTTATTAGGTCTAAAAATATTGTTAAACAAATAAAATTGCCTGGAATATATCGGCTTCCTAGCTTCCTAGCAGATAAGACCGTCTTTTGAAAAATTTGATTTAATGTTTGTTTTCTTTATGATACATCAATAGTGTTTTTTTATTTTATTTTATTTTAAAATAGACCAAAGAGGCCGACTACACTTACTTTGAAAGAAGAACAGTTTTTAAACCTTGAAACCGGTAAAAGATTTCCAGTCACTCACTTGTAAATTAAGTTCGTCAATAGAGGATATTAGCCACGAGGACATCTCCTCTCGTTCCTTCTGAGCTGGGTCAAGTTTTTGAGCGGCCCCTAACCCTTCTTTTGAGTATGCCTTTGTCTTTGTTTCTCTCTCGACCACTTTGAACCTTTCCATTTGCTGAAATTTAAACAATTATACATTTAGTATACTTTAATTCAACTTTAATAATTTATACTATTAGAGTAGTCTGAAGAATTCATTTGTAAGAGTTAATGTAATAATAGTTCCAGTTCTAATCCCAGGCTAAGCAGAGCTTGTGTTATGACAACTTTATAACAGTTAAGTTACATAGGAGTACATACTTTTCTTACTTAAATCAAAGCATCAGCAAAATAAGTGAAAAAATACTTTTTATCATAAGTCTATAACATTCAATGGTTTGTTATGACCATGGTTGGATTTTTGTTTAGCCTCTTACTAAGATTGATTATATTATTACATTAACTAAACAGTCTGCTCATAGTTTTTACAAGCAATAAGTGTGGCTGTAACCATAGTGTATCATAAACATTCATTAAAAGTTGTTTAGTTATTTATTAAAACAGCATTAAAAATTGTACAGGTTTTAACTGTATGCTGAACAGACAGATAGATAACAACACTTTGTTACATTATAATTGTTGTTACTATGATGGCAATAACTGCTATAAAAATACAAATTACAATTAAATAGTTACAATTAAGTTTTCATTGAAACATTTATCTATGCAAAATAGCATTGTTAGTACAAATGAAATTACATTAATTACTTGTATTTAATTGATGGGGATAATTGACTTAATGGGATAGGACAATGTCTACATATGTTTTTTTTTAAACAATGCACTAGAATTTGATATGATTGAGTTATTGTTTAGTTGGTTCAAGATGTGAGAAGGTTTATATGTTTTATACATAATGTATGTATGCACAACCAGGGGTTTCTAGTTGATTATATAAAACAATTGCAAAATTCTAATTTATCGTTTATCCTATTAAATTTTTAAATATTTTCCTTTGAGGTTTTCTATCTTACTAATAACTAATAATTCAGAAGTTTGTGAGTATGGATGTTTATAACTCTTTCATATAGAAACTAATAAATGAATTTGTCTGAAATTTAGCGTATGGGTATTTGTATCTTCTTTATCTTTCGAACTGCTATTAAGAATGAAGATGTATTCAACAAACAATCTAACATAAATATCGGCTCAGCTGTTTACAGTTTACAAGTTGTACAGTTACCAAACTTGCGTGTGATGATTATTTATCATATTTATCAATTCAAATTGGTACAAAATAACAGCACATTTATCCGGCACACTTACATGTGTCAGTCAATAAATGAATAAAAAGATCTCTGCCGAATATTTAAACATAATTTTGGTGTCAAATACTATGTTACAGAGACAAATATGTAAACAACATGACTTCTAAGTCAATAAAAGACTACATATGGCTATACTATAAAGAAGAACAGTGTAAATGATATTTTGGTTTTATTTTGAGTCCAACAAATTCGATTACCTTAAAAAAATATTTCAAACCTATCTTAGATGATATACATATACTACTGTGGACTTTTTTAAAGATCACTTAAAGGGGAAAGATTCTGTCATACATTAGTTGGGTAACTTGAAACATGTACACAGCACACAAATCAAAAAACTACAAATATAAATAGTTTTTTTCTGTTTTTTACTGATCCTAAGTGTAGCACGCAATAGTTATTGATTGCAGTGTGATACCTAAAGCCTTCCTCAATAAATGCAACAAATAAATAACTAACTAGTAATGCCTTAGATTAGCTTATTCACACAAACAAATAATTCAGCATCAGCATTTATAATATTAAAATTAATAAATCAAATAATTAGTAGAAAGTATTCTATTAAAATTCAATAAATAATACCTTTTTATTATTTATGAACAACCAAGACAATATTATTATTATTATGTAGATATAAGATTCCAAATGGAATGTTATCAAAAACCTATAAGCATTTAATAAGATGGTTTTAAAAAAGTTTTTCCTGTATTTTTCCTGTATTTACAACTTAAAACTGCACAATTTTCAGTTTCAATATTATTATTGATAATATTTTAATGGAAGTTTTACTCATAAAAAACTTATTGTGTATATAAAAAGAATACATATGCTCATATATGTTATAAGCAATATGTATAGTGAACAAACTCTAATCTATGTATTATCAGTATTTAGCTGTAGTATGCAAATGAATGTAAACAACTAATAAAAACAAACTGACTCACTGTTTCTATTAGTTTCCTATATTCTAAAAGTGTACTCTTATCCTTAATTTCTCCAGACGCGATCCATGATTTGATCTGATCTCGTAGCCTCTGGAGTTTTTTAATTTCCTTCTTGAGGTCTGCCTCATATTTCTCCTTCTGGTTACTGTTCGTCGCATTGTGCACCTTCTGCCAGATGTCTTCAAACGTCTCTACTCCCTCCGTTACCTTTTTTAAACACCTATCTATTTCACCTGAAAACAACATCGTCGTCAGTAACGAGAAGTCCAACTAGTTTCACAGATGCTACACTTAAAACGGGAATATAGCACTCCATAGCATTGTTTACACGACTCAACTGTTGTGTTTTCGCATCCTCAGCGTATAAATACACCAAATTATCACGTTACGGTAAGAGAAAATCGACAAATATGAGCACGTAGGACGCGCTTAGCACTCCAATAAATAATGCAAATATCACGTGTAGATCAAATATTTACGACTTATGTCGTCAATTTATTGCAGTAGTTAATATTGACTGTGCGACTAAGCTCCCAACGAACGGACAATAGAACTCTAGAACACGTATCTACATAGGTTGGGGTCAATCAATCTCTAACCTGATAACATAACAATTTACCTTGCAGTTTCCTAGTCGCAGCCATAGCTATTTACACATGTGGAAGAACGTTCCGTACATATCCTAAACATACAAACTATTTACAGGGAAATGCACTAAAATTATTGATAAACAGTCAATCTACACATCTGAAGCTTTGTTCGAATCCAAGATGGCTACCGTACACCGCTCGAACTCTCAATGACTGAACGCATCCAGAGCAATAATCACAGAATGCTTATGTTTTGCACCTGGATATGCATTCAGAATGAATTTTTCATAAATAAATATGGATATTATGTTGTCACCAAAACAACAAACTTCAAATTTTCTACAATATGATTTTATTGTACGTCGCGTAGTCCATCAGTCAAGTGCGCAGGCGCAAAATAATAGAGCAACCACAGACAAAATAGTTTTTAAATGACAATGAAAGAGTTAATTTAATGAACTACAGAGCATAATACATATAATTTTAAAATTTTTATATACAAATATATAAAGATAAGGTAGCATTAGGTTCACTTATTCGTGTTTATTCAAATATTATATTGAATACGACAATTTCAATAAATAAGAAGCCATTGCATTAGTCCATTTTCTAAACACAAGATGTCGTTGTTATAAATAGTTTCGTTGTAAAAATAGTCACGAGAAAGCGTGATATTAAAAAAAAGAAAATTAAGATATTTAAAGTACCACATAAAATAACAAACAGGTAAATAAGGTAATACATAAAATTATACATAAGGTTGTGCTTCTAGTGGGCTTTTACGGCGGAAACATTTTTATTCTATTTTCTAGACAATTATAAAATCTATACCTACATAAACTGCTCCTAGAGAATAACAATTATGTATATGTACTTATTCTTCCTTCATTAAAAATTAAATGAATAATCTAACCTTACCTGGAATTTGGAAACCAATCTCTTTTTTTGGAATTAAGTTATGCGTACAAAGTATATTAACCAGTATTCATTACGTTTAAAACCTTTAACGGACATGATTTAAAAAATAATCGATTTCCTTACCGCGTTTATAATTATTAAACTTTTCTCGACACTTAGGCATGGCTGCTTGCGCCATTGCTAACTCTAAAAACCTGTCAAAGTCAATAAATTGACAAAGCCATACAACAAACATTTTGTGATACTACCCTCATACATTAAATTTTAAAATTAATCATGAAAGGACATATGAACGATATTAATTGTACAGAAAAGAGATTAACAGAAAAATAATTTGTTTTAACTATACGTATATACTTTAAACGACTAGGAATGTAAATAATGTGAAATCTTGATTATATATTTTAACTAAGGGCAGTTATACATACTCACGATTTATACCAACCACTTAAAATCATTGCTGCAAACAACGGATTAAAGTGTTACTCTTCAATGCTATTCTTTGTTTTGAAGCGAAAGATGTTGTTTTCAATGTAATTAAAGCGATACTATCATTTGGTCAATGATCTAAGTACTCGTAAACGATAATGTTGCCATAAAACAAAGTCGTAACGGTTTTACAACCCTTTAGGAGTTAAAGACTTATCGTTTATAGACTTAAGCAAATTTTGATCGCTTGTATTATGAGTTTACGAATTTTAACCCATTATTATGATGATTTATAATTTATATGATGTAGTAAAATTATTCCATTTCTATTGCCGGTTTGTTTTTAAAAATCTGTTAAATATTATAATGAATTAAAACTTTTGGAGTACATGTAATAAGTCAACTGAACTTATTTGTAATAGTATAAGTATAAGTAATAAAAAATAAGTTAGGTAGTTTAATATAAATTGGTACATTATTACTTAATAAATTAAAAAAAAAGCAAATGATACATTTGAGGTTACATTGAAAGCCTACATGAATAAAGATAAATTTTGACTTTAACATAACCTATTAAGTAAACTAAAATATTTTAACGATCTCAAACATGTTGGGATAAAGGCTATTTGATAATGAGTAGGTGCGCAGTGGGCGCCTAAGCAACCTGTCACGAGCTGTACGTGCTAAATGGTGTGTTTGCAGTCCTTGAATTGGTTAGGGGTAAACATATTACTTAAAGATGTGTTTGGAATACAACAAGGCTTAATTTGAAGTCCATGTGCTTGAAAATGTAGTCTGATTATTTTTGAATTTCGAAGTTTCAGCCAGCCATTCTGTTTTGTTTTTTTCGTGTATTATTTAAGGAGGTTAAGTTTTTTAGTTTGATTAAACCGATTTTAATATTTTTTTAACCGATCCAATAAAATATTTTCAGGTGTCAGTGGCTGTATTTTAAACTGATAAATATCGGAATTGTTGACTCATCTATTATTTTAATCAAAGCACTTATATTTTTAGCATATGATTTGAGTACTTTTTTCCAAGAGGCACTCTTTATATTGTTTAAAGTTACCTAATTTGAGATGTTCTTCCGCAGTTGATTACGAACAGACAGACGAAGCGAAGGAATTGTTTCTGAGCTAAAATGTGGTATCGTTCAGATCTGACGTTTCCAACAGGTCAGGGTTTTTGCTAGCAAATTATGAAGGAATCTTCCAGACTGTTTTTTCTGCCTTATTTCCTTTTCGATTAAACTTTGATTAATGGAAAATGTTCAAGGTTATGTAAACATTCCAACATCCTAATACAATAATCAACGATACGCGCTTGGTAGTGCAACGACCGCTTCGAACGCTGACTCTGAATCGCGCTTATGATATTTTTTCGGGACTTAGTATATAAACGTGGTGACATCCTACCTATAGTAGTATTGCTTCCAGCATTGACTAGTGATTATAGTTGTCTTCGGTGATTGTTGACGTTGCACTCGTATTTTCCTTAAATTCTTCAGTAACGCCGCGAATGTTTGAACAAGATTATGAAATTGTGCCATATAATAATTGTTTGCAATGGCGTCACGGAGCAATTAATCTCTGTCCGTCTCGTCAACATTGATTCTCAATTAAGCGGCAAACAGGTGTTCGGTTACATCGTGTGCGCGTGAAAGATTGGAAAATATGGTTTTTGTGTTTAGGTATTCATTAAGAAGGACTTTATTTCACCTTATATTCCCTTAAAAAAGCTTATCAATATTTTAAAGGCAGTCGACACGTTCTTCGTCGGCTTGCAAGTATTTGTAGATGGAGTTGGTCATTAACAATCCGGCATAACACTTAAAAAAACTCGCTACATTTTCTTATCATACGTTTTTTTTAAATAGGCGAGAAAGAATGCGATCTCTATTGTCAGGTGCAGATCCATTTTCCATTCTCCTAAAAGATTAAAAAATATGGTTCAAAAAGTAAACCCAGCTAGGTTCACCCAAAGTATGTCGCTAATAATGTTATATCACTTTATACATAAAATGCATTGGCTTGCTATAACGCCCAAAGTTAGGTATTTTTGATCTGCAAAAGAACCTATTCTTAAAAAAAAAAACAAAATTTTATTATTGTTTTAGGTCCCGCGTCAACACTGACATAAAACATCCTATGTGTTAATGTAGATTAACAGTATGGATTTGCCAAATCCATTCTGTAGTTTTTGCGTGAAAAAGCAGCAAATACCTACGTTCATAATTAAATCATCTCGCCCTCAAACCTTAAAGTTTGGCGAGGTTTTTATGTAAATTTATACTTGTATCGTTGATTAATAAATTAAAAAAAACTTTATATAGACTAGTATGTAACATGATCCATTTATTGTTTAATTATGTAGTATATATAATTTATCACCTATTCTAGTTTATTGAAATCTGTTTATGGTTTAGACGAAGCACTCATTGGTTATGATTAATCGGCTTTATTTTATTCATTCTTACAGCTTTATTACACTTCTGAAGTTCTGAAACAGATAGGTAGGTGAAATAAATACCCACCTGATTGGGATTGTTCTATTTTATTGAGTAAAACATTGTGTAAGGGTAAATCGAACGAAAACCGTTAAGTTATTTATCTATAATACAAAAGTGAATCGCAAAATGTTTTGGTAAGTTTATAGGTACCTCAACAAATCTTGGACCATTTTAGCCGATTCTTTTTTCAATGTTCGTTGAAGTCCAAGTATTGTTAAGACGAGAAAAAGTCCAAGAATTTCCGGGAAAATGTTTGACAGAACGTTAATTAAGTCTATAAAATTTGGATGTCCGCTGTCTTGTGGTTTTAATAGCGAAAAACTCAACCCTTTTTGCGTATACAACTTAATATTATAACTTACGAAGCTCTAAGGAGAGAGCATTCTTCTTTCTCAAAGCCCTGCAACTCACTCGAGAGCCAAGTTTTTATTACGAGTATACTAACAAGATAAAGTAAAAAAACTAAAACCCAACAACGACAAAAAACGACGCTGAAAGAGTATAAAAGTACCCCATGAATACAGGTATAGTCACAAGCAAATGCTAGTAATATATATATATTCGAAATGTACAAGTGAAGCGCTTTAAAATGATACCAAACACGGCATATCTAGCTTAACTTTATTTTTTTACTCTGTATATTTTGTCCGCTAGAGGGCGCCACATTGAATTTGGTGAAAATCTATATAGCCTATAACCAGCGGACAATTAAGACGCTTCTAATGATATGTCATTTGTCGAATTCTGATTAGTGGTTTAGAAGTTATGAGGGAACAGATGAACATACATACATACATACATACATACATACATAGCCTGTCAAAATCATAACCCTCCTTTGGCTTTGCCGTAGTCGGGTAAAAACGTATATTTACGAGTATTTATGGGCGGCCATGATTACTTTCCATCAGGTGCCTCGCCTGCTCGTTTTCCTCCTATAATAAATATATACAAAAAATTAAAATTAATGTGGTATTTGGCTTTATTTGTGTTGAAAAGTTATAAATAGTCTTATCAGATCCAGGAATAACCTCCTTCAATGTTCTTACTAACAAAATTTCCCTCATTATTATTACGAAGTATTTTTAAGTGATTTTATTATATTTTTTTAATGACATAGAATCATACTCTCTTAACATATAGGCTTCATTCATTGACAATTATTTCCCTTTATAACAGTCTTAAAAAAACTAGGAGGTATCTGAATTCTACCGTATACATAGGTAAGTATTATATACTTTTTTTTTCTTCCATCACTTTTCAGTTTTCTCATCTGTTGTTTTTCTTAAATTATATTTTAGTGTAACCATAAGAAAATATTTCTTATTTCTATCTTCAGATTCCTTCGATGAACACCGTCGAAAATTTCACACAGTGATTGATCCGTAAAATTTCCATACCACTATCTTTTTGGCCTCAGTCCAAAGCCCTGCGATGTTTAAAGATAGTGTTTTGTTTTCAATTATGAAGTATGCGGTGCAAACGGCCATTTTATGAGCCGTAAAATTTATTATCTTTATCTGAATGATTGTCTATGACGATCGGGCTAGACGTTGGTAATTCAAAATAGCCTTATGGAGATTTATTCTATTACTGGATGATAAAATACTATACTAATGAATTATTCCCTTGGTAGTGTCTATAACAATAATACAAAATACAATCGACAAAAGTAAATATATTTTAAGTCAATAAATATTACAAAATAGGTTAATAATAAAATATCTATATATTTATTTATTCTATGTTTTTAAATGAAGAATGTATTGAATTTATGACATTCAAATCTCGCTAACAAATGCGTTTTCCTTTATTTCTTATATTTCTATTTCTTTGCATCGAATTTAATAGCACTGACGGTTGTCTAACGTATAGGTCGAGTCACGGATGTTTAGCGCTGGACGAGAATAGCTGCGCATCGGAAGAATCGCGCTCGTAATTGACGTATTGGTGCGAAAAAGACAATACGACTGGAAAACCAATCTACGCTTGCGCACCTGATGATCACGCGCCCCGCGCACCTCTCGTCCCCTCGATACCTTAATTTTGACTTCTGCGCAGGTTTCGTTCAGCGCTAAAGATTCGTGACGCTACTTATACAGGTACAGGTAGGTGAAAGAAGTCGCGTCGTGCCAGCCCAAATAATAAATAGTATTTAAAATAATAGAATCTAAATAATAACAGTACTAAATAGTATCTATTTGACCTTAACATTGAAAGAAATAGTAGTCCGACAAACCACCTTTTCTCATTTACTTACACTTCAAAAAGCTACAATAAAAACGAAACTATGAGTAAAAGTCTAGACTTTCTAAGTCTAGACGCTTTTAAAGGCATGAGTTTAAGAAGTCAAATGTCCTTTTTACTAGTATTTTACAACTGAAAAGACAAACGGTCAAGTAGGTCACCTTAATAGCTAGAAAGCGCCAATGAGTAGATATCATGATTACCGACGACCATAAAAATATACAAACAGAATAGTTTATTATGTACATTGACTTTTAAGTGTGGTGTTTGTTGCTAGCATTTATAGTCTGTGGACAACCTGATACATTAATAATGAAAGGCCAATTCAAAAAACTTGGCTTTAATTAGCTAAAGAAATAATCTATATCTATATACTTAATACATAAAGCTGAAGAGTTTGTTTGTTTGTTTGTTTGAACGCGCCAATCTCAGGAACTACTGGTTCGAATTGAAAAATTCTTTTTTTATTGAATAGACAATTTATCGAGCAAGGCTTTAGGCTACCTAACATCACGCTGCGACTAATAGGAACAAAGATATGATGGAAAATTTTGAAAAAAACGGGGAAAAATATTCATCTTTGAGGGTCTCCTTTGCGTGCGCTGTGAAAACGGTTCAAGATACAAAAAAATATGAATGAAAGAATTATTCCTCTTTAAATGATCTAAAAAAAAGTCTGCGACAGTATATGTCTATCTTCTAAGATTGACTCACTATAACATAATAATAGAAATAAATCCGACGGGGACGAAGTCGCGAGCAACAGCTAGTCATTATATACATTGACAGATATTTGACAGTTAATAGATTCATTCCATAGAGTATAGATGTCACGACCATAAAGAAGGCACAAATGAGTTTATATATCAAGGAGGTTATACATCACAACCCCATAGATAGTGACAATCAATGATATTATATTTAATACAAATGTTAACACCTACAAATCAACCGAAAAAGTGATCCGCACAGCAGAGGCAGCACACAAATAGTTTTCTTTCATTTTATACTACAAGTTAAAACGATAGAAAAGAGATAAATGAAAAAACCAAAACGTTAAAAGACGTGCTTAGTTTTGTCAGTTGTGTATGAATGCAAATAAAAATAAGATCGGCCACCAATCACCTAAAGCTAAGACGTTTTAATAAGGATGTTTTTGCGTCTTCAAAATTTTACGCTGACAACACAGCTATTTAATATAATATTATTGCGACAACACTATAGCTGGTTGTTTATAAGTAGTAGGAGTTTTGGCGGGAATCTGGCGGCGTCTATTTGTAATCTCGATTGAATATTCATTTTTTGGTGTATAAAAATGATTTAATGTTTGATTGTGATAGTAAATCATGCAGTAAATTAGCTAATAAGTGTCCAGGAAATGAAGAATTCATTCGAAAGTGCATATTAGAGCCGTTCCGAATGCTCCAAGATTCGTCGGGGTCTTTCGTAAAGTTCACTATGACTTTACGAAAGGCAGAAGGAAACGGAAGAAAGGAAAGAAAGAACTTATAAGATTGAGACTGAAGGACTTTGTATTCATGGTCAAGAAATAAATTATAAAAAAAAATGTTTATAATACATTCTAATTTAAATCTTTAACTCTCGTTAACTCTTTTGTTTTTTCTAATCCAAGTATAAGTTTGCAGTCTGAATAAATAATCAAGAGTGTGTTAGTTTTATTGCCGTGCAGTATACACATGATATTAGAAAAACAGAAGGCCAATTGAAACATAGATATACTAAGAAAATCATGAAATGGATGAAACTGGAAGAGTATATGCAAATGGATATGCTAAATACTATTCGTTGATTCAACTTATATAAGCTCTAGTTGAAAACTGTATATTATAATGTTTATGAATAAACTAGCTGTTGCCCGCGACTCCGTCCGCGTGGACTTTCATATATAAACTTTGACCCCCTCTTCCCTCCCTTATAATCCTTTTTTCCTAATTTTTTTCAAACAAATGTTTTTCCCGCTTTCTCCCGTTCCCTTGGGAATTTTATAATATCCTGTTGCAACTAACCTTTAAGTTTACTAAGGTATCAGCATGCCAAATTTCAAGCGTCTAACTTGAGCGGTTTAGATTTTTCATACAAAAGGTTTTTCCCGCTAATTCCCCTTCCCGCGGGAATTTCGGGAATTCCTTTCTTAGCGGATGCCTACGTCATAACATCTACCTGCACTGCAAATTTCAGCCCAATCCATCCATACCAGTGGTTTGGGCTATGCGTTGATAGATCACTATGTCAGTCAGTCACCTTTGAATTATATAGATATAGATTATAATATTTAAATCAACTATTGTATCACATTTTTGAAACGTTCGGATACGTTTATAACTTTTTTATTTAAAGCACATACAAATTTTAAAAGCTGAACATAATATATCAACTTCTTGATCACATATGGTTTTAGCTACATTAACTACTAACTGGTGACCAGCCTTCAAAAAAACGCGAAAATGAAAATCGGTTGCGCAGTTTAAAAATTTAAATCAATAGGATACATACATAGGAACAGGAGCTATATTAATTGTATATTATGTGCGCTTGATGTGAACATCTCTAAATGTTATATAAATCCTTAATACGGAACCCTAGGTAAACGAATCCTTACACTTCCCCGTCTATAACATTTCATTATGTATTTCTAATGTCCATATGACCCGTTTTTATTGTTTAAATAGTCTTTATTACAAACAAACACCGGGAGAGATCAATGCCCTCAGAGAATGAAATTATTTAAGCTTTAAAAATGGAATTGCCGATGGCTTGTTTTTCAGCCTTGTTTATATGTACAGACATAAATTATTTATTAAATATTTATTCATTTTATCTACTAATATACAAATTACTAAATTACCTACACAATTTTGTTAAAAAATATCAAAGTTATTGATCCTAAGTTGTTAAAAGAGCGGCGCAATATCTTACGCATCTGTAGGAAAACCGCGGGAAAAACTGGTTGGCAAAAAAAAATAAAACGATTAAAAAAAAACGTTCAAAAATAAAAACTAAACATTTCAATAAATCCGTATTTACGCATATCACATAAATAGTATCACAGAAGTGATAATTATTTGTTAGTTGTTTGTTTCGTACTCTTTCAGGATCTTGAAAATCGCTTCAGTCCTCCGTCAGCTGCGGAATGGAACGCATGTTTCAGTACCGCGCGTGTTAATTATCGTGATAAAAACGAATACCGATCATAAAAAGATTAAATAGAATTAGTGAAAACATTATTATTTACTTCGCTATCTGAGTTAATTATTCGCATTAAAGAAATTTATGGACATGTAACGAGTGTAATCGTAAAAGTGTTATAAAAAACATGTGAATAAAATGAATAGTATTAATTATAGACAATGTAGTTTCAATAATTTGTGTGTGAAGATGAATTTTCTTCTAGTTATGTTTTCTTCTTGGAAGCATATATTGGTGGCATGTCTTTTCATATTGGGTAAGTTGTAACCTATAATATATTTTATCAATAATATTTTAACGTCTTCAATAATATCTACTTATAAAGTCAGTTCTTGTTTAGCTGTTGAAAGAGTTTTTTTTAAATACTAGAACAGTTGCCTCATTATGAAGTATGGTAATACAGGTGACTTCCCGCTTTTTTAATCATAGACTATCATTTCTTGTGATTTTTAAGTTTTAAAATAGTGTTCCTTTTTAATATACGATTGCCTCAATTTTCCGTCTTGTTTTCATTATATTCGGTAAATCTTTGAACGCGCTAATCTCAGGAAGTACTGGTTTTAATTGAAAAATTCTTTTTTTATTAAATATACAATTTATTGAGGAAAGCTTTAGGCTACATAACATCACGTTGCGATTAAAAGGAGCGAAGAAATAATCGAAAAAGAAATCGACGGGGACAAAGTAAACGGGCAACGGCTAGTATAAAGTATTAGATATATTGCGTCAAATTGCTGTTTCAAAATTTTGCTGCAGTTTAAAAGTCTTTATTATAAGCCAGTGATTCCACTTGGAAAACGAACCATAATACGAATTACTAAGTACGTTAGGTAAGAAAATAAAAAATACTACAGCGATTTAAAGCTCTTTCTTTGAATCTATCTAGTAAAAGTCGGATAGTCTACCTCGGATCTACCTCGTGGTCAGATGTAACGAAAGCAGTAGGGAAAGACAGTACGTGAAAGTTTTGTCTGTCCAAATCTCAAAGTACCTACTACCTACATATATGTATATGTCACCGGTAGATAACAAGAACAGCAAATTTATAAATTTCCTTGGAAATTCTAAACGGGAGATAAATTGTATTATTTTACGACCTAATTTTCGCAAATTTATAAACTTACCGAACTTACGCGTAAAGTAATAAGTACCTAAGCAATAACCAAACGCCATGTGCGCTCTGATTGGTTGAATAACTGTATAACAGCAAATTTTTAAATTTGCTGTTGTTGTTATTTTCCGGTGACCTATACAATACGAGTCTAAAAGAGTCTTAAATAAAGCTTTTTCTTCGAATTTACCACACCCAATAACCCACTAACTCAATGTCTACTTAACAAATTCTAATCATATTTAACTAAATTTTATCATTTTTGCATAATTGATCAGCAAACACACAAACTTGTAGAAAACAAGGGTCTTAGACCAGCTCTATAATAACAATTAAGTCATTAAGTAGCTAACGTGTTACATATTCATTAAATAAAACCTGTGTCATGCGTTAATGCAAAATAATAACTGGTAAATAATATGACTCATAATATATCTATATATACCTATGTAAAGATATGATATGTATAATTATGTAGCCTTAACGTTAATTTATCTTTTTGTTGTTTTTATCTACAAAACTATCTTAATACTTCACCTACAAGTTAGAAATTTATTAAATGTAGAGTCTTTCACGATACCATTAGAATTTAATTACTTTTTATTTTACTAATTGATAATGTTTAATTTTCTAATCAATACCATGTACGTGTTTCGAATTTTTAGAGCACCTATAATTGAGTGGGCAATTGCTAATTTGCTGGTGCGAGACTGTAGGAGTCGGTCACGAATTGTTGTCCTGCTTGTTGGTGCTCATAAATGTATCTATAAATAAATAAATAAATACCTAAGTTCCCTGTAGGACGGTGCAATGTCGGTAGCCTATTCCCTTTCTTAGTCACTTTTCCTTTCCTATCTTCTAAAACCCGTCAACACATTCGTTTTATTATGAGGTTTCTTTCTGAGTGGCAGAAACTTTGGATACCGATATTTTTTCTCTTCCTAGAAATTTAATACAACTTCAGCGACAAAGTTTGGATAATATGGAACATCACATTTGTAAAAAAAATCTGCAAAGCATACACCTTTCTTAAACATTGGTTAATCAGTCATTGCGTTTATATAATACAAGCTGGGCGCTGTCCTATAACCTTATCTATATGCTCTTTCATTATATACTCAAGAATCATCCTCTTACTTGAAGGAATATTAATAAAATAATTTTTAACAAAAAATAAACTGACTTCAAACTAAAAAGCAAAAACTAAATTGCTTCCCACTAAGTAATACCCATTTTCATTTAGTACCTACATAGAAATTATTTTATAATTTTATAATTTAGAAGTCTAAGTGATAAAATATATGATACATACAGACGAATTGAGAACCTCCTCCTTTTTTTGAAGTCGGTTAAAAAAATAATCATCATTGAAATCGCTTCATCTGATATCGAGCTATGCATTCAGCTACAAGGCTTTTATATCGAAAGCAACTAAAAATAAAATGTCTTTAAATTTATTTTAACATGATTTATCCCACAATAGATTTTCAATAAGTGTGTATGTTTGCTTTTCGTGAACCGTATCGCGTTGACGCACATGACTGACTGATTAGCGATCTTCACATAAATCATTTGATAGCGAATAAAGTTACCGACCGAGGGAGTCGTCACGTAGTTTATCAGATTTTTAACCGACTTTAAATAAAGGAGGAGGTTTCTCAATTCGTCTGTATATGGTACCGACTTACGAATAACTTTGTTTGAAGCAATTTTTTTGCTTTTCAGTTTGAAGTTGGTTTATTTTTGTTAAAAAATATTTTATTTAAACATATGGGGCATTTCATCGCCGCCCATTAACACTAACTTAGATTAACATAGTTTGATAGCTGGAGGCCAATTTTCATTTTAGGTTTCAATGACTGAACAAGTAAAAGTCAGACTGGCTCTCCTGGCGTATCTTAAGTAATTAGAGACATTTCAATGAATCTCAATTCAATCAAAGACATATTGAAATTCACATCTTCGACCGAAGTAAAGAACAATTTGTAGGTTTTTCTCTGTATAATTATGAAGTTATTGTTTCTATTAATTAGCACTGTTGAAATATTATTTTTGTGGATTAAAAGAGCTCTTTTTTTCAATTAAGTCTAAAGCGTAGAGTAAACAGTTGAAATTTTATCCGTTTTGGCTGAAGACCATCTGACGGACGGGCAGTTTTTATTTTTATATTTAAAATAGAAAACAGATTTCAAAATTTTCAGGTTTCAAAATGTTAAGATTTTGCTAAATTGTTACCCAGCTACGTGTTTACAAGAATAAATAATAAAAAACAAAAAATAGGACTGCATGATTACGAGGATATTAAGGCAGGAAAGGCTCGTTTTATTATTACAAAACTATAGTTTCTTTCGGACTTTAAAAACTTTCACAAAAGGTAGAATTCTTGTTTTCTACATCAGCTAATAAAGTGAAAGTTACATCTTTTTAATATATATTTGTATAAATTACGTGTCACGTTGTTTGTCCGCGATGACTTCTAATCTCACACACTAAATTTACACACCGTGTGCAGTTTGATCCAACTTAAAAGATAGGATAGCTTACTTCCCGCTGTCGTCCCAGGAACGGGAACTACACGAGTGAAACCACGGGGATCGGGTAGTATCTATATATAGAATTCGCTATACATTATTCTCTGCTTCAGTATGTTTACATTGCAGCAAATGAAGTGTCCATATTGTCACGACAGGGGGTAAATTGGCTGGCTCGTCCTTATTAGAAGGGTTTACGATCGATGTAGTTCTGGAGCAAACATTAAGAGGAGTCAATTGATTACACACCATGTTGACTATGATTGGTGTTTACCTAACTACGGAAACGTTTAGAGGCTTTTTATTAAGTCTGTTTTGATTCTTATGTTTTAAAACCTTAGTTTTGTATCCAGAATACAGTCTGATTCTGTAATTCCTACAGGAATTACTAAACAATGTTATATCTGTAATAATATTATGAAGAAGTTAAGTTTGTGTGCTTGTTAAATTGTAAGGGATAACCTCGGGATCTACTGAATCGATTTTTAAAATTCTTTCACCAATAGAAAGCCACATTATTACTGAGTGTCATAGGCGCTATAAAAATACCGAAAAGGATAATTAACATTATGCCCAACGAAGTGGGCACGGGTCAGCTAGTATTAGATAATTTAAAAGAGGTAATAGGTGCAACAGGCCTTCTATGGTTTTTAGATTAAAGCTAAACGGTCTTGCAATTTTGTTTATTTTGATTATTACGATTTTAGACTTTCGTTTTGATCCAGAATGTTGGATTTACTATGAAATATTATATGTTTAAATCTGCCAATGTAAATTAGGTACCCATAGCAATACGTTTTCTACGTTTTGTAGATTAAAGCTAAAGTAAGTGTTTTGTAATTTTCTCATGATCCGGTCTCCAATAGTCTTACGATCTGAAGAATGATTTTTTTTCTGAAGTGATATCGATTCCTTTATCAGGACATGTCTTTAGCAAGCTCAAGAAACCTTTCTGTGATATGAATTCTTTCCTCAGGACATTTCATTAGCCACCTCAGAAACTAAGAAATAAGTGGATTATTAAATTTTGAGTCTTTCTTTTTCTTTTAAATTATTATATTACTTTAATCACCATGCCTCCAGATGGCTTTACCGTAAGTACGTATGTATAATAAATTTTAATACCAATATTAAAAATCTAAACGTATAAATTCTGATTGATACATAACTCGCGCCCTTGACAGCGACTGCTATACCGCGGCAAATATGAGTCTAAAAATATCAATATTTTTACGAGCATGTAAATATTCGGTCATCTCAAAAGTGCGTCCGACAATAAAACATATAGTTTATGTACTAAATAAAACTGTACATAAATAATTCTGGATTCCGGATGAAACGTTTTAATCGGAACGTTAGACTACTGACTAGAATGTACATAAAATTCTTGTTTGAATTACGAAAATATTTAATGCAATAAACTGGAAATGTTGAATTTCAAACAGTTTGCTGTTTTATTACTTACTAGCTTTTAGCCGCGGCGTCACTCGGATTTAATTATTATAATATTAAATACATTTCGGAGATCATTACAATGGACGAGAATTAATATGATGAATAATCTTTGCTAGCTGTTGCCCGTGACTTCGTCTGGGTGGACTTTCATATAAACTTTGACTTTGCCTTGCTTCCTTTCTCAGGCTTTAGACTCAGATAGTGTACCAAATTTAATAACAATCCGTTCAGTAGTTTTGGCGTGATAGCGAGATATATAGGTTACATATAGTATGGATTGCTTGTTTTGGATGAATTAATTTATAATTGATTTATAACTTCATTACAGTCCGGGAGATAACGCTAATGTACTTAGTAAAATGTTGAAATTTCATTAGTTTTTTTAAATATATTTTTAATCGAAGGTAGCTCTAAATAAAAAAGAACTTATTGCCATATAAATTAAAATCCCGCGCAATACAGTGAGATTCCTCACAGAAAAAACTTTATTTCAAATTTGGAACAGCGCGGACGTTGACTCATATACTTGTTGTTGTTGTAATGTTTTAAATATTACCCATATCTGTTAGGTAAGCCGGTATTTACAATAGGTCATAATGTACTTTAATGTCTGATAAGAATGCGCACACGCAGACACTCTTATTAATCGTTTATTTTTTTAAATAACCACCCAATTCTGATTTAAAAAAAAATTATCTTATTTTTAGTGTCAATAATATATTGTTTTCTGACAAAAACTTTTCACCTGATCTAGTTTGTGCTTTCGTAGAAAACGGTTGGTACATTGTAATGCATTTAAATTCTAATGCAATAAATAGGTATTTTAAGATCTTAGATTTTGAGGTTTCACATACTTTTCCTTCGTCCAAGGAGTAGGCTAATAGGCCTTTCCATACTGCATTCACAGACCATTCGTCTTTCGTAGGTTTCATTGATGATATTTTCCCCCTTTTTTCGTAAAAAGTGTGGGACCCGTGCGAGTTTCTTACGCCGGTTCTCGCTGGGTTAGTTCCCGAACCTGTGGTAGGCGGCATGTAGACTTACTGAAGGTATTTGTCTCAAATTTACTCAGAAAAAAAAGTTTCATTTCATTTTATTTCATTTCATTGCAAGGCTTGATAAACCAATAGCCAGAAACACTAAAAACAGTAACTATGTCGCTTCAGATGAGCAAAAATTATCTTATCTCCGCTAATTACTTTATTCATTTATGTACGAAATTTATTGAAGGTTGTCAAACCTTATCTAAAAGAGAGAAATGCCTCTTTGCATGTGAGGCATATATACATTTTTGAGACTATTTAATAACTTAATCCATACTAATATTATAAATGCGAAAGCAACTCTGTCTGTCTGTCTGTCTGTCAGTAGTTTTAGCGTGATGTAACGCTAAAACTACTTAACCGATTAGAACGAAATTTGGTACACAGATGGTCTAAAGCCTGGGGAAGGCGCGAGGGGTTGAAACTTTGTATAATTTTACGAATGTAATGGAATGTATAGATGTATGTTTGTTATTCTTTCGCGCAAAAACAGCTGCACTGATTTCGTTAAAATTTGGTAGGTAGATCCCTGGATTAACACATAGGATACTTTACTGTCTCTTAAGATACAGTACTCCTAGTTTAAGAGGCAGCATTATAATTTTTCTTGTTTTGTATAGATTTAGCTAAATTAATGGCATGTTACCATACCACCTTATGTCTAATCTGTATAATTACTTTTGAGAAATAAAGATTTTTTTTTTATCTCGGTATTGCCCCCCCAAGGTGTAACCGCAAGTCTTAGCTAGTATAAGTATATAGAGTAGAACTTCTCTGTCCAGTTAACTGTAATTAGGTAAACCTAATAAACTTCTATACGTATGGTCTTACGGTCACTTAATAGGTTAATATACAAAGGCACCGCCAGTGAGTCAGCTGTTTAATTGATGTCTTCAGGACGATATACTAGAGAGCGTTTTTTATATCCACTATACACGTTGCCATTCCAGTAGAAATACCGGGATAAAGATCTTCCTAGGAACCAAATTTCAGTAATTTTTTAGTAGGTAATTTTTCCGTGAAAAATTAGTCTAGCGTGGTACCATGGTCCCGCAGAAACCCCCCCACAGTCCAGGCCTTGTCGCGGCGGGGGGGCTCAGTAGCTTGGGGTGCAATCCAGCACCCTGGGTGAAGCTAATTGGACCGAGGAGGCTGCCCTCGGTATTCCTCTTTTTGAGGAGGGGACCAGAGAGCAGCAAGCGGTGGGTGCGATGCGTGCAGGTGGCACGATGCGTCGCACGAGGTGTAATCACCTCCTTAAGGAGGTGATGTGGGTCAGGGGGTAGTGCCAGTCTGGAGTAGCAACCTGAATGGTTGTGAAACGACTCGGCCTGCCCTCATGACGTAGCCCTGAACGGTGGACCGGGGTCTGTCCACTGTTCGGCTTTGGGGTGGCGTGAATTTATTCACGTCGCCTGGCGTGGTGAGGGGGCCTTTGGGGCCATCTTTGCTATCGGCCCGGCAACGGGCAGCCGCTGGCGGGGTTGCGGAAGAGTCTGCAAGGGTACCCGTGACCCCGTCATGAAGCGGTTTGGTGGAATAAAGTGGGATTTTAGTCGGTAAGAGTCCGACATAACCTGCAGTCCAACCCCGAGGGCTGTAGGTATGCATGAGCATTTCCCCACTATAAAAAAAAAAAAAAAAAAAAAAAATGGTCCCGCAGAAAAGCGTGGTCAAATAATGGCATCTCATTTGGAATGTCTTTGCGGTACGAGTAGTAAGTAGCAACACAGGATTATATTTCCTTCTCGTCCTTTATTCCTTTTTATCATAAATCCTTTTTTCTATCTACGTTTGTAAAGGTTGGTAACGCATTGGTAAGGTAAGCTTAGCTTCTGTTCATAGACAGACTACAGAGGCAGTCGCTACCTTTGGTCATAATCAAAGTTAGACCATTGGATAAAATCCTAATAGCCTTTAAAAGCATCGCTTAGCTACGCGTCACGAATCTTTAGCGCTGAACGAAACCTGCGCAGAAGTCAAAAATAAGGTATCGAGGTAACGGCGGAGGCGTCATATCATCAACCCATCTTCTGAGTGGCCTTTCACGGTTTCTTTTCCGACCTCTTGTGAACCAGTATATAATTGCCTTAGACCATTTCTCTTTTCCTCTAATAATGTGACAGGTCACATTATAAAAAAGATAGTTAAGCTAAAATACTACACACTCTTTGACAAAAGCCCTTATTAGACGTAGTTTAAACATTTTAACATTTCTTGATGTTTACGATACCGGTGGCGTTCGTTATCTGAACACTATCAACATCGATAAGTGTTCTTGATAGTCAATATTTATTATATTAATATGTAAGTGCTAGTTTCCGCACTCCGTATCGATGGTCTATTTTAAAATCGGTCAATTTAAAGTAATTTCCACTAGAAAGAAATACAGTCGCTTGTTAAAATAGGCCAGCTAAAGTATTATTATTATAGTTATTATTTACAGAACACATACATTAAAACAAGACAAGACAAATTACAATTAAAAATTTAAATAATTAAGAAATACAAGCAAAAGAAGACACACCTAGTTTTTTTCAATTTCAGAGCATAATACATTTCCATCAATTTCAAATTAGAGAAAAACACTTGTTAATTTTCTAGCACTGCACATGAAAGCACTACTAAGTACTATTGAGAGTTCTCGATATATGTATTAACTAGCTGTTGCTCGCGACTTCGTCCCCGTCGGATCTATTTCTATTATTATGTTATAGTGAGTCAATCTTAGAAGATAGACATATACTGTCGCGGACTTTTTTTTAGATCATTTAAAGAGGAATGATTCTTTCATACATATTATTGTTGTATCTTGAACCGTTTTCGCAGTGCACGCAAAGGAAGCCCTCAAAGATGAATAATTTTCCCCTTTTTTCCATATTTTCCATCATATCTTCGCTCCTATTAGTCGCAGCGTGATGTTACGTAATACGCCTAAAACCTTCCTCGATAAATTGTCAATTCATTAAAAAAAGAATTTTTCAATTCGAATCAGTAGATCCTGAGATTAGCGCGTTCAAACAAACAAACAAACTCTTCAGCTTTATATATTAGTATAGATATATCATGAATGAAGAAAGATATATTTAAAACATTCAACTTTAAGCATTATTGCGCATAATATAGAATAATGCTATAATTGAAAAACTAACACAATATAGTGACCTTTTATTTATTTGTAGAATTAAAATATAGTATTTTTAAGTTTTCATCTAGATTTTTTTAGCGTGGCGAAATGGTCATAAGCTGCGAGAGTTGATATAGATATGTTAGTTTTTTTATGAGATCAAACAAGGGATTTAATAATTTTAATTTACGTCAAAATCAATTAGATATTTACAAAGAAAGCGTAAATCTGATTATTTATTAACCAAAATATAAATTTGGTTATTTATTTATTTAACTAAGACATGGCCCAGTTAACGTTTGACGGGGCACATACGACGGCTGACGGGCATCAAAGTTTGGCGTTCTTCCAATTACAATTAACGGGAGTGCATAATTAACGGTGCTTAAGTTAATTTTATTATCACAAAAGGCGAAGCTTTCATTGCATTTGACACTCTTAGCTAATTAATTTAGATAATTACGTATTAGAAATATTACCATAGTGTGAAACAAAGTTCCTGTACCTATGTTGTCTACCGGTTTGTATGTGTTATAACTTGTACCTTTAAAACTACGCTACGGAGATTGATAGGATTGTTTTAATAGATAGTGATTTAAAATTAAGATTATTTTGTACATACATAGAATATTAATTAAGCTATACGGGTAAACTATTGATAAATTTTGGGCTATTTAAAAAACTTATTTTTGCGCGTCTCTACACCATCTACGATTCGCAGATGATATTGTTATAGTAACAGAAAATCCTGATAACTTAAGGTATATGCTCCAGTCACTAGATCACGAAAGTAGAAAATATGGTTTACACATGAATCCAGAAAAAACTTGCATTATGACAAACGGTGAGCAAGCACCTGTTAAGATACAAGATAGTCTTATCGAATATGTGGTTGAGTATATTTATTTAGGTCAAATTATAACACTTAAAGCATCATCAATAGCAGAAGTAGAGAGAAGAGTTAAGAAAGCTTGGAGTGCATACTGGTCTATGAAACACATATTTAAATCTGGAATAAATAATAGATTAAAGAAGGTGGCAATGGATACAGTAGTCACACCAACACTCCTCTATGGTTGCCAAACATGGCCTATAACTAAGGAAATAATACAAAAACTACAGATTTTTCAAAGAAAAGTAGAAAGAAGCATGTTAGGCCTCACACTAAGAAATCGAGTAAGAAACTCAAAAATACGCAGCATGACTAAAATAAATGATGCAGCAGCACTAGCATGTCGTCTTAAATAGAGATGGGCTGGACACCTAGCGAGAACTACAGACGGGCGCTGGAGTGAGAAGATGCTTCACTGGTACCCCCGCTCGGCGCGACGGCCGCGCGGTCGGCCGCGGCGCCGCTGGAGAGACGACATCGTGACCCTGGCGGGCAACACCTGGACGAGACTGGCGGCGGACAGAGACAAGTGGCGTGCGATGGAGGAGGCCTATGTCCAATTATGGGCATCCAGTACACAATAACATATATAAAAATATAATAAGGAAAAAATAAAGTATATATTTAAAAATGTAACTATTTAAAAAAAAATGTAACTAGATATTTATTGTATAAGATTTAAACAAAATTTTTGTGGAACTGGAAATAAAGGGCTATATTATTATTATTATTATTATTTTTGCGCGTACATTGCAAACGCTTGGTGAATTGTCATATGTCATAGTCAATGTCATAAACCAAAACACAGTTTTTAGTTTATATTCCACTCTGTATTGCAAAACGTAGTGATTACATTCTCTTTGCTGTATTGTTCATAAAACAATGATGATCAGTTAGCAGAATAATGGCTCAATCAGCGAAGTAAAAACCAAAAGTAAATAAGTACCCGCCCACATATCCAACTTAACTAATATGTATCTACAAATTTGACGTGGCGACAAATTAAACTGCCAAATAACAGACTATATTAGACACTGATTGTCGCGTGGGCGCGCGAATTTCGCCCGCAATTGTGGGGAATCTTTACGTCAATTACAATTTTATGAGCATGTCAAATGTCAATGTTCAGGGTTAATTCGGTTTGGCGGTTTTGCTTTCAAAAGAATTTACCAATTTACCTATGTATAAACGCGCTTTCTTGTGCGCAATTTTTGCAATTGCTTTCGAAGTAACGCTTCATTACATAGTAGGTACCTTGACTTTCGCGGAAGAGTCTGCGAAGGTGCCCGTGATCCCCACTCACTGCGGCAGAGCGATTATAAACAGTGGGGTTTTGGTCGGTAGAAGTCCGACATAACCCGAGGACCATGGGTATCCTATGAGGACTTCCCCACTTAAAAAAAAAAAAGGTACCTCGACTTGACTCATTTGTCTTGAGATTTTTTGCTGCAAAAACATGAACAATCTACTACAAAATTATATAACAATGGATAATAAGTCACATTACTTAACCCTATTTTATTCATTTTACTTCCTTTCTTTCTTCATGTCATCTTGTCATAAATTTTAATAACAGTTTTATCGTGAGTTTTCCGATTTAAATACGTAACATGGAGTATAGTACGCGTCACGAATCTTTAGCGCTGAATGAAACTTGCGCAAAAGTCAAAAATAAGGTATCGAGGTAGCTGCGTGGCGCGCGGGGCGCGTGATCGTCGGGTGCGCGAGCGTTGATTGGTTCTTCATAGTGTTGTCTTTCTCGCACCAATACGAAAATTACGAGCGCGATTCTACCGATGCGCAGCTATTCTCGTCAATCGCTAAACATAAATGACGCGTACTATACACTCCTTTATATTTAGGATACGCATGCACCTTGAGAAAAGGAACTTGATTAGTAGTAGTGTGTCCCATCACCGTTTCCCAGTAGTCTGCGAAGGTGGGCACCCTAACGAACCATGTTACGTATTTTAATCTGAAAACTCACGATATAACTGTTATATCATCTTGTAACAAATTTATTTAAATGCAATTTTATTTTAGCGTTAATATGACTTAGTATCCATTGTTATATGATTTTGTAGTTGATTGTTCTTGTTTTGTTTGTTGCGAAAAATCTCAGGGCGATTTTTCTAAGCAATTACACACCCCTAACTCATCCTTCCTTTTTATTACCCGACTACGGCAAAGCCAAAGGAGGGTTATGATTTTGACAGGCTATGTATGTATGTATGTATGTATGTATGTATGTTCATCTGTTCCCTCGTAACTTCTAAACCACTAATCAGAATTCGACAAATGACATATCATTAGAAGCGTCTTAATTGTCCGCTGGTTATAGGCTATATAGATTTTCACCAAATTCAATGTGGCGCCCTCTAGCGGACAAAATATACAGAGTAAAAAAATAAAGTTAAGCTAGATATGCCGTGTTTGGTATCATTTTAAAGCGCTTCACTTGTACATTTCGAATATATATATATTACTAGCATTTGCTTGTGACTTTACCTGTATTCATGGGGTACTTTTATACTTTTTCAGCGTCGTTTTTTGTCGTAGTTGGGTTTTAGTTTTTTTACTTTATCTTGTTATAATACAAAAACATGTTTCTATAAAACTGTACCATGCAATTTCATTTTCAATTAAATATTATTAATCTTCAATACTCACCCGAACAAAGCAGCCGTAATTCATAAACGTGATAATTGTAAACAAAAATCTTTTTATAACTTCCTCGATTGTTCTAAAATAACCTTCTGTGCGTGGTGAAAATTAAACGTTCTTATTTCTAAGAACATTTCATTATCTTCATGCTCTTTATGTTATCCATTTAAAATAAATAACTCTCTTAAAAAGGTCTTGTCTTTATTCCAACTATTTACTTAGAATTCAGCATTTTTAGCTATATGGAAAACTCCTAACAGAATTGGATAGTTTAATCTCTAACCTATAGAAAAGCCCTTGGTCTGTTTAATATTTTGAAACAAATGGTTTTAAATAAATCCTTCTATTGCATAATTATTGTGTGAAGAAAAAGTTATATAATTATGCAAAACAGTTGCCCTTTCACGCAAAGTCTACGAATGGTGGTGGCTAACATTAAGCGTACAAGTAAATTAAGACGAAGCATATTCCTATCCTGGAAACGAAATCGGCTCGGGCCAAACCCGCATTATCAAAAAATGCGTTAATTTTCTATGAATTTAAAGGTTATGTTGTTATTATAAGCACTTGAAAACCTTAGCTTCACACACATATATATATAGACGCACACACACACGTGTTAAACGTGCCTGTTTATTTGCGATATAATTTAGAACGACGTGACACATTCATTACACGAAGTTGGTTCGAAGTAGAATAATACATTGACTAAACAAACGCTACTGAATTTGTTACAAAATACACTCTATAATCTATATTATTATTATAAATTCTTTATTTTTTTCTTACAGGGTGCTTCAAAGCAAATGGCATTTGCTAGGAATGGACTGAAAACCTTAAATATTAAAATATCAATTACCATAGTTCATTTTATCATGACGAAATTATTCAACAAACGCATTTATGCATGTACCTATTATACACAAATCATCCAATCAATCAACACAAGTTCAGGGTGTCACTGCATTGGCGTTACTCTTACCATCAGGAGAGCGTTTAGCTCGTCTCCCTCTTCATACTAAAAAAAAACCTCTCAAAACACTCTATCTGATAAAAAACCGCAAGGAAATCAAATAAATAAATAAATATTTTCAGGACATTTATACACAGCGCCATCTAGTTTCAAGCTAAGCCGAAGCTTGTGTTATGGCAACTAGATAACGGAATAAATTACTTATACATACTTTTCTTTTGTAAATACATACAAACAATACATAGCAACACCCAGACCCCAGAAAAATACAAATGTAAATTACAAATATATGTTTCCGGTGTGGGGATCGAACCCACGACCCTTCGCGCAGAAAGCAGTTGTGTTACCACTGCGCCAAGCGGTCGTCAAAATCGGTTGCGTAGTTTAAAATACTTAAGCATACATAGGAACAGACGGTGACTTTGTATAATACGATAATTTATGTAATGATTTATTAATCATTACATAAATTATCGTCATAAATTATCATCTATATTTAGATTATATTAAAATTATAAGTCATTCTAATATTCAAGAATTTATATATCTATGAAAGACTGACCGATTTTAAACGAGTCCACATATTGAAGGCGATAAGAAATAATATCTACCTAAATAAATACCTATATTTCTATATATATATTATATGATATGTCATAGTTGCTATTATTGGTCTTATAACACAAAACTTACTACATATATCTTTGTTCTTCCGCCGCTGAAACTCTCATTAGGAACCTAATTTTCAATAGTTAATAATATTTAATGTTATATGTAAACGCCTCCCTTTTTTTATTTTTTTTTTTAATTTTTTTTTTCATTTTTTTTTTTTGACGGGGGCATATCCTCTTACGGATACCGCGTCCTCCTCGGGGGAGAAGGAGGCGTTTAACGTAAACGCCTGTAACCTAACCTGAAAAATAGCAAGCAAATAGTAGTAGCAAAGCTAAATTCCTTAAAATTTTATATGATGTGTTGCTCGCCTTTAAAAAGGAACAAAAAAACAGGAAGGGAAGAATCGATCTACGGTGCGTGAACTTACTAAACGAAAGGAAATTACATCTCGAATGAGAGGCTATTTCTTGACGCCAGTTTTGTATGGGAAGTTGGTATAACTTCGAGCGAGCCACTCCAATTAATGTCATGGCTCTACCACCTTAAAAATAAAACGTAGTTTCTCTTTAACAAACAAAGACATAAAAACCTACCTGACAAAGGGTCTCAAAGTCAAACATATATACGTAATTAGATATTTAGTTGGATCAATACCCGATAATAACATTAAAGGTTATTTAAAGAAAGAAGGAAAGGTTTATTGCATAGCACATTACTCATACTGTCGTACATAAAATAAATAATAAATAAATAAATAAATATTTTTAGGACGTTTATACACAGCGCCATCTAGTTCCAAGCTAAGCCGAAGCTTGTGTTATGGCAACTAGATAACGGAATAAACTACATATACATACTTTTCTTTTGTAAATACATACATACAATACATAGCAACACCCAGACCCCAGAAAAATACAAATGTAAATTACAAATATATTTGTCCGGTGTGGGAATCGAACCCACGACCCTTCGCGCAGAAAGCAGTTATGCTACCACTGCGTCAAGCGGTCGGCAATACAAAAGATACTTTACAATTAGCCAATCACTACATACATAGTATGAAACAAAGTCGCTTGCTACGGACCTATATGTATATTTAAATCTTTAAAACTAACCAAACCCTCACTTAACCGATTCTCATGCGTTTTTTTTAAAGATAGAAGAATAATTCAAGAGGAAAGTTTACAAAATGCGAGCGAAGCCGGTGTAGATCGCTAGTTAAACAATAATGAAATACAGATAGAAATAGAGAAGACTGCTTAGCAAATTGTAGCTGCGAATTGAGTATTAGCTTCAACGCTGATTTTTAGTGGCTCCTTACAAGCTGACATTGACAGACTGTGCCTCCTTATACAGTCTTATACTGCTCAAAACTGAAACAGTAGATAATAATTAAAACCAACTATTATAATCGTTTAATGCATATAATAATTAACTTGATCCTGCCTCGTGTTTTGACTGTCTTTGCTGTAAAATAAAAAAATACTCATATGATTTTATATTGCCCTTTCTTTGCGAGACTTATTTATTGAATAGTTTAGTGTTATAAGCTTGTTTATTTTTAGCTGATGGAAAATGAAATGGTCATCGCCGTCAATATGTTTGTGTATTTTACCGAATAACAATATATACGCATTATTATTCTACAAGCTATTTCAGTAATAAGTTTCTAGAAGTTAATTAGAAATATTGCACCTTAGCAGTTCAAGTAACAAAGCAATTAACTAAATTGAAATACGCGACATTGTAAATAAAGTAAATGACTAGCCCCGACTTACGTACTTGACGTAAAAGATGTTTTTTCTATAGAGTCATAATAATAGCTAAAGTAAATAGAATATTTTCTGTTATATTTACAGCGTAATTATTGCATTAATGTGGCTCTTTATTAGGTATATTTTAATATTTAAATAAAGCTCAGTAGTTTGTTTGTTTGAACGCTAATAATAGCAAGTATTACAATGTTTGAATTGGGAAAAAGTTTGTTTTGAAAAGCTTTAAGCTAAATAGCATTCTGTAGCGGTATTTCTGCTGCTAAAAATGTTTCCAAAATGGGTAAAATTATGAAAACTTGTGAGATTACTGACCGTTGGGTTAGCGGTTAAAAAGCATGCGAAATTATACACTGTAGAAGGCATATCCTTACCATTGACAAACTATAACACTATTTTATGGTCTTCAAAATGTTCTGGCAAGATAATAAACTAAAAATGCTTTAAATAAGTATCAATACTAATATTATGCATGAGAAAGTAAGTCTGTCTGTCTGTATACATACAGACAGACAGACTTACTTTCTGTTGGCATGTTTGTCTTTCTTTCACGGCAAAACGGCAGCGATTGTGTTGAAATTTGGTATGTAGATAGATGATACCCTGGATTAAAACATAGGATATTTTAACCTGGTATTGCCCCGGGATCGGGAACTACGCGGGTAAAAGCGCAGGGAGTGGCTAGTATTTTTATAAAAAATAGTTATTATATCTTCCAAGAGAAGACACAGACCTAAGTGTTAAGTACTCTGTTGTCTATGCTGTACCATTCGACGCCGATGTATGAATGTACAATGTCGTCATAATAACACGTGGATTTCCTTAATATTGATATTATTCGTGTACATTGCAGATAGTCACTTTCAATATTATAACTGGATGATAACTGTGTCGCAATAGTGATTAACTATAAATTACTAACTCTAGTTAGTAATTTTAACGTTATTGGAATTTTTTCAATCCTTTATTTCGTGACAAAAACATTTTTTTCTTTATAACCGAAATTTTTAAAAAGAAGGATTTCTAAACTATACCCTGAATCATCAATATTGCTCCAGCAGTATTTGATGCGTAATTGGAATTCTTTCAATCCTATATTTCGTGACAAAAACATTTTTTTTTCTTTTTAATCGAAATCTTTAAAAAGAAGGATTTCTAAACTATATCCTGAATCATCAATGCTGCTCCAACAGTATTTGAAGCGGGTTTTTCTGTGCTTGCCAGAATGCTCGTCACTAGAAGACAGAAGCAAATATAAAAACAGTATACCCACTTATTTACGTTAGTACGAATACGTTCAAACAAACTCATCTACTTTAAACATTTTTTTTTTATACTATGAAGAGGGGAGACGAGCTGGACGCACTCCTGATGGACACATTTGTACAAATAACGTTTCAAATGTTCGAGTAAAGATATGATTAAGATTTTTTATACGTTCTTCTCTGTAGAAACTGCCTTCCGAACCGGTGGCAATACCATCACGATTCAAAGGTTTCATTTTACACTAGCTGTTGCTCGCGACTTCATCCCCGTCGGATCTATTTCTATTATCATGTTATAGTGAGTCAACCTTAGAAGATAGACATATACTGTCGTACATATTTTTTGGCATTTTGAACCGTTTTCGCAGCGCACGCAAAGGAAGCCCTCAAAGATGAATAATTTTCCCTGTTTTTTTCATATTTTCCATTATATCTTCGCTCCTATTAGTCGCAGCGTGATGTTATGTAGCCTAAAGGCTTCATCGATAAATTGTCTATTCAATAAAAAAATAATTTTTCAATTCGAACCAGTAGATCCTGAGATTAGCGCGTTCAAACAAACAAACAAACTCTTCAGCTTTATATATTAGAATAGATATGTAGCCAAGTTGAACAAAGATACTTTTGACTTTGATTTTGAAATTACAAGGAACGAAAAGAGACAAAATTATTTCTTTTCAGCATTCTTTTACTCATATTAAACAACACTTCAAAGTAAGTTGCAAGAAATATGCACTGAAAATTTTCTCTCAAACGTAATAGCTTCCTTCCTTTGATGTTTACGTTTATTGTTATTATGAACAGCTCACTTAGCTGGTTAATTTTAGCTGGTACAGTCGGATACAAAAGTACTTTTACACTTAACTTCACAAAACATCTCAAATTAAATATTTTTCACGCCACATTGTACCTACTCTACCTGTATAAGGATACACCTACCCTTTTAATCTGCTTTAGAAAAATCCTCGTACTTCAAGAAACATGCTACAAGAAGAATTATCGAAATAGGTTCAGTATTTATCGAGTTATGCACTTAGCAACACATTTGGCGATTTATTTTTATATTAGTTATAGAATATACGATTCTTTTTCTTGAAGTATTACATTAGTGTTTTTGTATCTTTCGTTACCCCGAATAATATTAAATAGAAAATTTTATTTAAGATAATTTGTTATGTTGGATGTGTTA
>JADANM010006310.1:827240-838971 GCA_026213755.1 Eurema hecabe | reverse complement strand
GTACGTTGGATCCACTTAGTCCCGCCCGGTCTACTATCATCATTTTGGTTTTGTCCCGGTTGATGGCAAGTCCGAATTGGAGGCTGACAGTTTCAAGACGAGTCAAAGAAGTTTAAAAGAGTAGGTGAAAACAAAAGACTCACCAATAAATCCTCAGTATTGTCCGGCCACCCGAATATAGCGAACGGGAACAGACCCGATGAGAACCAGGTGTCCAGCACGTCTTCATCGCGTTTCAGCTTTATATCTTCGGCTGGTGCGTTGAACTTTGCCGACGCTTTCTTCAAGGCTTCGGCTTCGGAATGGGCGGAGACCCACAATTCTTCGTTCTATAATTTATTTTTTTAACAGATTTTTATTTTTTAATTCTTACTTAGAAATCCAAAATAAAAACTTCACAATACACAACTCTATGTACATGCATCTAGCAATTTTATGACTAGGCTGTCTTTTTCCCGGCAACCATTACTGATAATTTAATGAACATTTAAAATTTCCAAAATAGGTAAACTCGGTAACAACTAAATTAATATTAATACTAATTTTGTTATTTTTTATATGATGTTGCCATCACTTAGAAATTTTGGATATCGCGGTGTGAGACGGGTTATTTTAGCCTGGCATCATCGCTTTACCAATTACTATTTTTATATTAAACATTTAAATACCAGGTGTTGGATTAAATGGCTGGTCCGTCTTTTAAGCTGCGACATTATAATATATAAGCTATATAAAAACATTGTATAATCTGTTAAGGAATAAACTGTAAAAAAAAATGCTGTTTCGTGCATTAGGGAAAATTACGAGCGAGCGTTTTAACACAAATAAAATAAAAAAATTAATAATACGGACATTAAAAATGCGTAGCACACATTTAAAACGTCACATATAATGTACAGCAAAATAAACCTTGGCGAAAAGACGATAGGTGTGCAGGGAGGCTATAGTGAGGAGATAGAGGCTAAGCTTTGTTAGATTTGTAAGTAATATACTACTCTAACGCCCAAATACCCATCCACGAATCAAATTTAAGCACGCCTCAAGTCTAGAAATTTTGACAGATTTAATTTTAAATTGTATTTTTGCATGTTGTGCCTTTCAATAACTATGTTTTACTATATTATCATTATTAATTTTATTTTTCTTATGTTTTGTACTTTTGTATGAACAAGTGATTGGCCTTATTAATAAATAAATAAATAAATAAATAGATTTGTATAGCGAACTGTTAAATCCGACCGATTTGAGTTGTTACTTAAATTTGAATAGCGTTTTCAGTATTGGACAACACGTGCGTACGTACGGAGCGCGCGGTCTGCGGGCGGGCGCGGCGCGGCTTCTTGCGGCCCGAGCGCGTGCGCGTGCGCCGCCGCACCGCGCACGCGCTGCCCTTCGATATGTTTCACTTTTACTTACTAGTACTACCTTTAGTACTATATCTATACTAATATATAAAGCTGAAGAGTTTGTTTGTTTGTTTGAACGCGCTAATCTCAGGAACTACAGGTTCGAATTGAAAAATTCTCTTTTTATTGAATAGACAATTTATCGAGGAAGGCTTTAGGCTACATAACATCACGCTGCGACTAATAGGAGCGAAGAAATAATGGAAAAACAAATCAACGGGGACGAAGTCGCGAGCAACAGCTAGTATCTTATACTATGGGTAATTATTAGTAAGTTACCACAGTCCGCAACTATTTAATTAATTTGACAGTATTAGGTTCTTAAATTTATATTTATGCTATTTAAATAAGTACATTTGTTGACTGTTCCGGATTAACAAATTATGTTTGTAAGCGATCAAATCTTTAAAAGAGAACCAGCAAATTGTACATATATCTATGTGAAAATCAAAGTCCAAGTCAAATAACTAAAGACGACCGCTTGGCGCAGTGGTAACACAACCGCTTTCTGCGCGAAGGGTCGTGGGTTCGATCCCCACACCGGAAAAACATATTTGTAATTTACATTTGGTATTTTTCTGGCGTCTGGGTATTGCTATGTATTGTATGTATGTATTTACAAAAGTATGTATATGTAATTTATTCCGTTATCTAGTTGCCATAACACAAGCTTCGACTTAGCTTGGAACTAGATGGCGCTGTGTATAAATGTCCTGAAAATATTTATTTATTTATTAATATAGAAAAGGTATATTTGACTCGGACTTTGATACATTTAGGCTAAATATAGAATCCGAATCTCATCTAGGTTTTACATATTTTAATCTACCCCAAAATTTTTGAAGAAATCCCCAGGAGGGAAACTAAATCTATACCCAAACCCACAAAAACTCGCCTACACCAATAAACCAACCCAGTAAAGAAATAAATAAGTTACAATCCTCACCACATTATCCACGAACACCCTGTACGCCGGTATCTGGTGTCCCCACCACAGCTGTCGCGAGATGCACCAGTCCCGGATGCCCTCCATCCAGTGGTACCAGGTCTTCTCGTGGGCATCCGGTATTATCTTCAGCTGACCGTCCTTCACCGCTTGGATGGCGTCGGCGGCCATCTTGTCGCAGCGGATGTACCTATTGTAACATTTAGTACTTATGATTCTTAGAGTTCCGTACCCAAAGGTCCGTATCTCAGTCTCATGAACGGAGATAGTCTGATAGTAGTCAAAAATCTTTAAAAGCAAGCTCTTGTTTACCTAAAAAGAAGAAATAGTGAACATTAAAACTTTTACAGTTAACTTAATAACGTCATTTCAAATTTCTCACATTGGACACAATTTATATGCTAAAATATAAAAGCTGCCTTTAACAAATTTAAAACTAATTGAGTTAATGACACGTCGAACTAAATAGTTAAAGTCCGCATTATTGGCTGCAAGCTTTAGCAGGCAGAAAGTGGACAAAAACCTCTCTAGCCTCCAATCTTGCCCGTTCTTCTCAGTAGAAACAGCCAAACTGGTGGTAAATGTTTTGTAATACCATGACGATTCATAAGTGTTACTTTATGTAGCCTAATTGAATAAAGATACATAAAGATAGTACTACTAGCTATGCCTCGCGGTGTTACCCACCTAGTTCACGTTCCCGGGACATTACCAAGATATAAAGTGTCCTATGTCTCAAGTTAGATCGAACTGCACATGGTGCGAATTTTATTATAATCGGTTAAGTGGTTTAGTACATTGAGGTCAAACATTGTGACACGAGATTTATATATTTTAAGATATTTATAGGGGTGGTAAAGTAAAAATATTACCACTGCGGCTTCAGCATAGGCTCAACCACGTCCTTGGAGCGGCTGCACAGCGGCACCACCATCGCGTTGTCCTTCGTCTCGCGGTACAGCTTCTTGTCTTCTAGCACTTTTATTATTTCGCGGCGGACGTCGAAACGTTTTTTACCCTATGAATATAACATATGAGTTATAATATTAAATTGTAAAGTGTTATTTGTATATAAGCTACCTTCAAATTGAGAAGGAATTTATAAATTACTAGCTGTTGCCCGCAACTCCGTCTGCTTGGACTTTCATATAAACTTTGACCCCCCCTTATAGTTTTCCAGTTAAAAAGTAGCCTATGTTTTGTCTCAGACACTAGACCATCTGTGTACCAAATTTCATTACAATCGCGCAACAGACAGATAGACAGACAGAGTTACTTTCACATTTATAATATTAGTATGGATAATTGTTGAGCCTATTTTAAATATATATATGTGATATAATCAGGTACCTATCCCTTAAAATAGGTACCTACTCAGAGTTGGACTTATATTCATTATTTCTAATACAAGATGGCCGCCATTTTTTCTGCATTGTACATTTTTTCTTTATTTGATAAAGTAGAGGGCAAACGAGGGAGCGAACTACTTAATGTAAAATGGTAAATGCCCGTGAGCATTTGTTGAACTTAAGGGCACTGCAGCGAGTTGCCAGCCTTCTTCACAGATAATAAATTAAATAGGCTAAAAATATAACTCACAGCGAATGGTCCACAGTTGTCCAGCATCTTGCCTTCATCATCAAATATGTTGATAAAAGGCAGATTGTGTCTCTTGCCAATTTCATAGTCATTTTGATCATGCGCAGGAGTTATTTTCACAGCACCTGTTAATAATAAATTTATCTTTTACATAATTTATTTAGAATATAATTTAATGTTATGAGTGCTAGGTAAAACTGTTTCATAAGCGTCTTAAACTATTATATACATACATAACAAATTATTTGTAAAAAAAATATCCCTTTTATATGTTAATAGTACCTGTTCCGAAGTCCTTATCAACATAATCATCGGCAATGATGGGCAGTTTCCTATTCACTATGGGATGGACCAGATTCTTTCCGATGAGGTGTTTGTATCTGTAACACAAAAAAATCAGTTTATCATATAGGCTGTAGACTTGCTTCTGAAAATTGGTAAGTGCACCCTCCCGAGCCAACTCAGTGCCAAGCCTTGAATAAACTTCATAAGCATAATTCAGAACTCATACAAAAAAATGGTTTCATACCAAACCTCCCTATGCATTATTTAAAACCAGAACTTTACTACTAAAAAACAGACTTCAAACAGTAAACAATCTAAAATGCAATAATAAATAATGCAATAAAATTTGGTTTGCACAAATTAATACATATTTTCTTTCTTCCATTAAACAGTTACTCCATATTTCAAAGTCAGTACTTAATACTCCTTTTGGCAGTAGGTTAGAGATATAAAGATATTAGAAACCTTTCATCTTCAGGATGGACGGCAACAGCAACGTCACCGAGCATGGTCTCCACACGAGTGGTAGCTACCACCACTTCGGTCCCATCCTCTGTTCTGTATGCAAAATGGACCAGCACACCGAATTCTACCTGTATAAATAAAACTGTTTTTAGATATTATACTGAATTAGAATGTCTTAATTCATCATGTCGCTGTGGGTTACAAATTTTCTAATTATGTAGTTCCTATAAAACAAACTCTGCTTAGCGTGACACTAGATGGCGCTGTCTTTAAAAGCGTCCGAAAGCATTATTATTATACTAGCTGTTGCCCGCGACTCCGTCCGCGTGGACTTTCATATAAACTTTAACTTCCCCTTTCTCCCCCTTATAACCGTTTTTTTAGTTAAAAAGTAGCCTATGTTTTATCTCAGGCTCTAGACCATCTGTGTTTCAGTTTCAGTTTCATTACAATCGGTTCAGTAGTTTTGGCGTGAAAGCGTAACAGACAGACAGACAGACAGACAGAGTTACTTTCGCATTTATAATATTAGTATGGATTATATGTCGTATATTGTTTGAAAATCAATAAGATTTATAAAATACCTTATTATCATATCCTGGTATAGACAACAGAGTTCTTCCAGGTAACTCAACCTTATCCACCTCTATATCCGATATAGCACTTTTCAGAGTACAGGACCAGTTAACAAGTCTGTTCGCTCGATAGATGTCACCTGATTCATGTAATCTTATGAATGCTTCGTTCACAGCTCGACACATAATGGGGTCCATTGTGAATCGTTCCCTCGACCAGTCTAGTGAGGACCCTAGGGAACGAAGTTGTTCGTATATTCTACCACCTTTCCTGAAAATATTTATTTAAGACACATTTACGTTATATTTAGGTATATAAAATACTACTTGATTAGTGAATTACCATTACTGAAAGAAAAACAAAATGAACTATGTAGATTTATAATTGAACATCCTAGTATCTGTAACAATGGGCTTTAAAAGTATTATGTTCGGCAAACGAGCAGGCGTGCCACGTGATGGCTGATGGCCATCCACACTCGTAGAACTCGACAGCTCTGGAGTGAGTCGCCGGCCTTTTAAATGGTGGGCGCTCTCTTCTTAAAGCATAATCAATACATATAACCATTGTATGTAAAGCTTTTTTATTAAGTATTCATACTCACTCTTCTTTCCACTGCCACACGCGTTTGATAAACTCATCTCGACCCAACTCATGTCTGGTCTTCTTCTCTTCCCGCCACAGTTTCTTCTCAACAACCACCTGCGTCGCTATACCGGCGTGATCGCAGCCAGGATTCCATAGAGTTGTACGACCATTCATTCTACATGATATGACAAATAGTATTTGTTTTACATTGCGGTCAAAGACTGGAGATGAACATTTAAGACCATGTTTATAAAGGCATAAAGTGCCACACAGAGTTGTAAGCTATGAAAATACAAATGTATGTTGTTGTAATATGTAATGCCATTTAACTATGAGATACTTTTTAATATGTCACATTTTATAATATGACCCAACACCACCCTGTGTTCTTGGGCTATATATCAATCCATGAATAAGGAAAAATTAGACTAACGCTCAGGTTGGTTGCAAATGAATATTTATTAAAAGTTACATATCTAAATACCTGTGCCATCTGGTAATAGCGTCTTCAACAGCATTTGTAAGGGCATGGCCGAGATGTAAGCTTCCAGTTACATTTGGTGGTGGGATCACCATGATAAACTGACCCTTAGGGTTAGGTTCTGATACTGATTTTCTCTGAAATTTATTTACAATGATTAAGCCATACACAATAATATTTAAACGTCTGAATTATTCATTATTATTTATTACTTGGGTCATTCTTTTATATTAATGTAAGACGTTTTAATTTAAATTGCAAATGTAAATTGCACCGTGCATGTGATTCTCACATATAATATATCATTATCAGTATTTTTAACATTACCCTTTAATTTGTTAGAAAACATTAAAAATGTCATATAAATACAATTAACATTATTTACACTTAATGAATAAAATACTCTTTTATTAAAAGAATTACTAATGGCCAAATACTCATACGCAAATTAAATTTAAGCACGCGTTAATTTTGCCAGAATTGTATGGCAAACTGTCAAATAGGACTGGTTTAAGTTGTACTTAAATTTAAGTTGTGTTTCAGTATTCCAGCATAAGACACTTACACCATATTCCGGTTTGAAGAATCCCTGTTTCTCCCACCAGGAATACCAGGCTGCTTCAACGAATTTGGGACTGTAGGCATCCGGCATAGGCCCATTGATGTCCTTTTTATCACCAGGGGCAGTGTTCCCAGTATATACAGCACTTTCTTTAGTTTCCTTAACTTTTTTCTGAAGATATATAAAAACTATTTGATGAATCAAGTTTTAAAAGGCACTTGTCTCAGAAACTAATAGTAATAATGAATGTCTGTAATTGAATTGAAGTGATGCAATGAATGCACAACAATCGTAAGATGCCTTTCACCAAATCGGAGCACGAATTTTTAACCTTAAAAATATATGTATACTTTTTGTATAAAACTTTTCTGAATAAAATACACAAATAATAAGAATAATAAATGAAAGATTATTCAACATGAAAATGGACTACTCACCTCAGTCTTTTCCTTCGGAACAGCTGGCGCTGTGCTCTTCTTATCCAACTTAGCTTTTAGTTTCTCTAACTTTGCAGCTTTCTTAGCCTCCTTTTCCAACTGCTTTGCAGTTTTTTCTTGAGGTTGATCCCCAGCTGCTTCATTTTGAGTGTCTTTATCACTCATGATTTTATATTCTTTTATAAATCAATAAAAATTCAACATAATCCACGTCCACGCGAAATAAATGCCTATTTTTGAATTCACTTTGACATTTCACATACACGTTTGACTTTGACATTGAATTGTCTTTTTTTTTCTGGAAATGGTTATGAGCGTACACTTTTTGTTAATTTGTTAAATATGCGAAATAATCGATTATAAAATATTTTTGTTTGGTCTTTAAAATACGAAAACAGGAAAGTATGGGATCATCGAAGAGATCTTATACCACAGTGAATTATTTAATGTGTTACATTTGGAAACATCATATAATTGTACTAAATTTTAATACTTGATTATTTTAAAGAAATTAAATAGGTATGTTAAGATATTAATAAGGATATTTTTTCTTAAATGATAAAATTATATGTTTAAACTTGAAAGTTGACAATCGGATAACGGATTGAAATCCTGAACGTTTCAAAATGGCAACATAATGAAACAAAACAGCGAGCAAAAGCATAGTCAAATCCGGTGGCGGCGGCGCCATTTCGGAGGCCATTTTGTGTTCTTCGCGACCGCGTTGTCGGCGTTTCCTCGTTTCGGATTTATTACTTTAACAACAAACCTATAATTAGATTCATTGTGATTGTCTTATAAAATTAGATCGTTTGTTTCTTTTGTTTTTGTGCAACATGTCGGATCGAGAGGTATATACTATTATTATCTTTTAATTGAGGCTGGAGCGTTTGCAATATTTTGCCGGAGTACGCGAGTCACGTTTTGTATGTTTGCTAATTTCAGAGGAGCCGTTCTAGAACCCGCAACGGTTCGCGGGAGCCCGTGCCTAAGCATCCAGCCATGTCTCGAGGGCATACTAGAAGCCGGTCTAGAACGCCCCCGCCGCCAAAATCTTCAAGCCGAAAATACAGGAGCCCGTAAGTATTATCTCATAAATTTATTTGTTAAACCTACAGATAATGGGTCATCTTCATTCCTAAAAAATGATAAGCATTTCCGTGTTCTTTTTAATCGACATAACCTCGCTGTCAAGGTAACGAGTTGCGCAATGATGAAATTAAAAACGTTGGACCAATAGAGCCTTTATTTTTTTTCATTGTAAATCGTCCAAGCGTTAAGGCCAACATGTCATAAAATTACACATTCCGTGAATGCCGCCATAAAAAATCAACATAAAATGGTCATAATGCGATTGGCAGTTGTTATTTCCGTTTGATCAATAACAAACATGTAACTGCTTACTGATAAGCAATGTTGGTTCAAAATTAATTTTGAAGTGTTTCCATACCAACGCGTAATGTAATTATCATTCCTTCTGAACTAATCACTATTTATATAATGAACACAAACATGATAATTTAAAAATGTATAAAATGCGTCTAAGTTGTAATAACTTAATTTACTTATACACAATTTTCTTTACTTACGGAAATGATAAAAAAATAAGTTTTAAATATTAATTTATCTAGATATTTTAATTATTTTTATATCATATGTTTTTCTATTTTAAAAAGGAATATTAGTTAAAAAAGAAAATTACTTGCCAATTTAAAATTCTTCAATCCTTTACAAACACATTTATTACTGACATTAATTTCGAAAAGTCTTTACTGCATGTCCCTGTAGAGTATTATCATTATAGAATGAAATTAAAACAATTTTCTCATGTCCTAACAACAAACAGTGTAACAGCTGATGTCAGGACGCACTCCAGGTCTCGTTCGAGGTCGGTATCGCCCCGGCGTTACCGATCCACGCGGTACTCTAGATCGCGTTCCCGTTCCTACACTCCCCGGGGACGGTCACACTCGCACAGCCCCATGTCATCTCGACGTCGCCACATGGGCGATAGGGTGAGTGATATTTCCATAATGTACTAGCTATTTGTCTAGTTTAAACTAGATAGTTTTTTGTATTGGGCTCAAAAACCTAGGTGTGTAAATCTCTATATTATGTTAAGTTTCATATAACTAATAGTATGTCAAAATAGTATGCTTAAAGTTAGTTAGAATATAACTTAAGTTTTGATTGAAATACTTTGCCAATACGTAATACAAATATTTTAAACAAAATAATAACTTCCAACATTGAAATCTCTCACATAGAATTTTATTTTATGTAAGTGTCCTAAATGTTGGTAGAACAATAAAGTGTATCTAGAGTGAACTAACTCAAAATTCTGTTAGCTTACTAAAGGCTCACTTGTACATTAAAATATTGTTTGTGTTCAAGGAAAAAATCGCATTTAATACAGCTGCCCAACAGACAATACATATTAAGTTTTTTCCTTGATTTCACATGCAAAAAATAATACTTATGTTTTAAAACAACAAAGTAAGGTAACTTCAAGTATATTCTACAAATGTTCAGCTAGTATCGCATATTACATATTAAAAGTCAGAATCAATCAATATTAGCTAAAAATTATCATCTACATAGCAACATAATATGGTAAAAATGGAAAAGTCTTGACAAGTACGCCATTTAATTGTACCACATATTTTAGTGCTCTCTTTTTTTCAGGAGAACCCAACACCATCCCGGTGTCTCGGAGTGTTTGGCCTAAGTCTCTACACAACGGAACAGCAGATTCACCACATTTTCTCCAAATACGGAAATGTTGACAAAGTTCAAGTTGTTATTGATGCTAAGGTGTGTGTGATGAGTTAGATATAGTAAAACTATTTTAATGGTTTCGTGGTAGAATGTATTTAAATTGGAACTTATGTCATTTGTGTTATCATTAGTAATATAAATGTTTAAAAACTCAATTTCCCCTTATAATAAAAACAACCATGCCCTTTTATTTTGCCAGTGTACTTTGTTATGTCAGATAAGCTTTATCATCCTATGATTCAAAATATTACCCATAAATATTTTTGAAATCTGATAGGAAGCTCTATTCTGATTACTCTTAATTGAATGATATAATTTTGACTTAAACAATTCAAAATGTAGATAAACCCAATTTAAAAGATAAGCTAATTATCCAATTAAGAAGCACACACTGTAAATGAATACTTCATACAAATAGTGTAATTATAAGCTCTTATATACATATTAAAATACTATTATCTCAATCATATTTACATAATAATTTAGATAAAATTAATAAAAAATTGCACAAGTTGACTAAGATTACTTGTGTTTATTACAGACTGGGCGCTCTAGGGGCTTTTGTTTTGTGTACTTTGAGTCCCAGGAAGATGCTAAAGTAGCAAAGAATGAGTGCACCGGCATGGAGATAGACGGCAGGAGGATCCGGGTAGACTTCTCTATCACACAGAGGGCCCATACTCCCACCCCTGGCATTTATATGGGCAAGCCCACACAGTAAGTTTGTTTTTGACAATGTTTAGTACACTATAAGTAATTATCAGCTTAAGTAATTTTAATATTGCTAAAACTGATTTGGTTATTATCAATATGCATAGTTTTTACTATGTTATTAAAATACATAGATTAAAATGAAGTCGCTTTCACATCTTTACTTAAAGCTGTGTTTGTTTTAGTCTTGGCCGAGGAGACAATGGCTATGACCGGCGTCGCGACAGAGAGTAAGTATATTATAAAACATTGTAGAGTGTGTAACTTCTAAACAATTTTTATGTTTTGCCATTAACATGCTTGTTTAGCATAAAAAAGCTTAAAGTTTAAGCACCAGTGTAATCCACTGTACCAATAGTACAATTATAATTAACGCAATACTTAAGGAGGCTTTTTCAAGTTATAAGTAGCGTCACGAAACTTTAGCGCTTAACGAAACCTGCGCAGAAGTCAAAAATAAGGTATCGAGGGGGCGGCGAGTCGCGTGATCGTCGGGTGCGCGAGCGTTGATTGGTTGTCCCAGTCGTGTTGTCTTTCTCGCACCAATACGTCAATTACGAGCGCGATCCTGTCGATGCGCAGCTATTCTCGTCCAGCGCTAAACATTCGTGACGCGACCTATACACTACTTTAAAAGTTGCCGTGCGTTATGTTTCATGTAATCTTTACAGTCATAAAGATATTTGGAATAGCTGTTGTAATAGTTTGTGTCTGCAGCGACTACTACTACCGGGGCGGCGGCGGCGGCGGCGGCGGCTACCGGGAGCGCGACTACTACGCGCGCGGCTACCGGCACCGCTCGCCCTCGCCGCACTACCGCCGCTCGCGCCGCTACGAGCGCGAGCGCTCCTACTCGCCGCGTGAGTAACGCCCTTACTACCAACCCAACCGCACAGT
>JADANM010006310.1:806010-822198 GCA_026213755.1 Eurema hecabe | reverse complement strand
CACTCTTGTCCCACGGCCGCCATGTTGTACAGTCTATATGAGCAGCGCGCTGTGGTCGCGCAGGAGGCGGCGGCGCGCGCGCAGCGGCGCGGAGGCGAGCACGTCGGCGGGCGGCGGCGGGCCGGCGCCGCGCGGGCCCTTCTCGCAGTAGTAGGCGCGCGCGCCGCCGCTCGCCGCGCCCAGCACCACGCTGTCCGCGCTCCTGGGCACACGCACACACACGCACCAATCAAATTAATGCTTACTGGCTTTGAATTGGTGAATAGCCCTATTAGAAATATTTACGTTAATGGAATGACGTATACGTCCTGATCAAACAGAAATGAAGAATTTTATAGATAGAAAATCAGATCGCAATTTTGGCAGTTAGATCGCGAAACAGTAGAACAGAAATAGGAAGTAGATTTTATTCCATAAGCTAACTTATTATATGACTCGACTCGTCGCTAGATAATTACTCTACCAGTACAAACAGAATTTAAATTATAATTATCGCTATACTCAAGTCCTTATCTTTAGATCTCCACAGAAATGAAAATCTTAAACCAACAAAAGGCAAAGACCTGATTTGCGTTAAAAACTGATAAACCAGAGTATATAGAAAACGAGTACTTGGAAAAAAGAAAAAAATAAAAGGGGTAATAAAGTATATGGGTAATGACTTCAAGTTCAATATCATCGGAGCCAGCAAGGGATATTTTTAAAAGACCTTGAGAAGGTTAAACGTTGAGAGTTGAAATACAAGTAAATTTGGTCCCCGAAAGCGATCAAAAAACTCTTTTAGATAAGATAAAGGGGTCTTGACTTTCCTCGCGGACCTGTTTTAAAGTATCTAATGAAAGTTGAGCAAATTTGGAAAGAATAAGATAACAATTTAAAATTTATTTATATTTATATGTGGATTGTGCAATAACATGAAATTGTCATAAAATCACTGCAATTTACTCAATTGAGTAGTAAGTAGAGTTTTACAAATAAGAATGGACTGATAAAATTGCATGGAAACAAATGTAATGACAAATAAATACTTTCAGAAAATAGGCTTGGATCTCAGAAATAATACAAGAACCATATCCGAAAAAAATATACCTTGTATCTACCATGAGTAAAAACCATTAAGTTAACCATGGACAGTTTTATGGACTGAACATCGATATGATATTTTTTAAAAATATCTTACAATAAGAATGTTCTTCTGTTGTTCCTTTATATAAAAAAAATTACTAATTACCTCAACATAAACTCCGAAAGCTCCCCATCTTCCTCGAACTCATTATGTATGAGGCCCATAGTGGCGATGTCCATGGCAGCCCAGGGCCCGCCCTTCTTCACGGTGCCCCAGTCGGGGTCCAGCAGCAGGTAGCTGTAGTCGCTGCTGTCGGCCACCCCCACTAGCGGGTCTACGCATTGCTGCTCTATGGGCCCTAGGGCGTTGAGAGAGGTCTCCCACTGTGGAGGACATTTAGTATGAACAACTTCGAAAAAATATATAAAATGTATTGTCATCTCCAAAATAAAAGCACCGAACCTGGGCTGTTTTTTAGACGCTTCTGGTTATTTCCATAGATAGAAATATACCAATTTAGATTTTTCTTAAAATCAGAATTCTAGATAATTTACATTTTGCACATTTATGTTTGGGGATTTAACGACTATCTCGATATTCTAAAGGAAAAATTTAAATTATTTAGATATTATGTATATAAATAGTGGTAATATATAGTTATCGGAAATATAATTATTAAAAAGTTAACTCACCAACGAATTAATAACATCGGCATCATTAGCTGTGTCTAATTCCATCAATTGCAGTAGAGCCATATTGTGTAGCCCGCTGACGAACAACGCGCACCTCACAGCGCGAGACGCGAACCCCTCTACTGTTTCCGTCTCGCTCTCTGAGTCTGATTCACTATCGCTGTCCCACTCTTGCTTTGGTTTTGATCTGATAATACAGAGTATAAAAAATAAGTTAATGAGGTAAGTCACTAAAACAATGTTATATCAAGCAATACCTAAAGAAACTTAACTACCCACCTATTTGTAAAATTAATAGGTTTCTCCGAATTCGGCGTCAAAATATCCCTCAACTCTAGCGGCGTCATCACTCGACTACTGTAACCGCTGGATTTGTCCGAAAACGCCAAATGACTCAATTTCTCCATAAGTGGCGTCAACTGCACACCGGTCAACTTTTTCTTAAAGCTAGTTGAGTCTGTTTCCGTCTGACCATCCGTGTTCAGAGACTTCAAAGGCAACGAGAGAGACTTTCGCCTCGACTGGTCCGTTATCGATAACGTTTTCGTCGAATCTTTGGCTATTTTCTTCGGCGTCCGTTGCGGCGATTTCGCCAGCTCAGAATCGAAGTCTTGAAATTTCTCCAACTCACATATTTTTAGGTTAAAACTGAACATATTTTCGTCCTTTTTCTCCTTCATACCCGCGTAATACTGTTCGAGATACTGGTTGAAAAGCGACTCTGATATCGCGATTCCATCGTTTCTGAATACTGGGAAGGACGGGTCGTTTATCGTCATAGTGTTTTGCAATTTGCGTTGCGTCGGAGATGCGTCTATGTCCTCTTTAGAAGTTTTTAACTTTATCTTGGAACCGTTTTTACTGGTTATCTTCTTGAATGTTTCCTGTAAATCTGTTACGCTTGCTAGTTTGCGGAGCGGCTCTGGTTTGTTGATAAAATGTTCTGCGACGCAATCTGTATTTAGAATAGTTTTCGTATCGCGTTTCTCGTCAATTTTGCCCTCTATATTCTTCAGAACATCAGGTTCTACGTCGGGCTTGTCCTGGCTTTCAAGGTTTTGGCAAATAGATAGCATGTTTCCATGCAACCGTTTGTATTCCACCATTGGCGTGGAACAAACGCTGGTCTGTCCCGTAAATACATTTTCATCTTCCTTGACATCTTCATCCAGCGATTTTTGTGTTTTAAAGCTTAGTGATAATTTATTTGGCCTCGTTCTTGGTTTGTTCGCGAAGGGAACCACATCAGGCATGCTGGGTTTTCTCTTCTCTCCTGGTCTATCTTCCCGATTTGGCGGAGATATCATTGTGTGGTCTTCTTCAGGCACCGCTGTGAATAGCAGCGATTTATCCCTTTTCATGCCTGGTTGGGGTAACTCCCGCGTCTTTTCCCTTTCAATTTCTTGTGCCTGAAACCAATAATTATTATAAATTACGTAAATTTAGTATTTCAAAATTTAATTCAAAATCCAAAAAAAGTCAAAATACCTTTTTAAATCCATTAATAACTTCTTCACCGTTCTTCGCAAACTCCTGTAATTTGCTGGCATGTTTCTTTAGACTATTATATGTCTTTCTTCCGACATATACTACTAATACCTGCGACCCTAAGGGCAGAGGTACGTCTGTCTGTAAACTTTCAGCTGGAGATTTTATTCTATACGGATCTACTACTGTGATGTATGACGTGAGGCTCGGTGGTAACTGTGTTGATATTATTCTGTAAGAGATTGTTTTTATTATTTAGATGGCGTTTCATTAACTAAGTATAGGTCGCGTCACGAATCTTTAGCGCTGAAAGAAACCTGCGCAGAAGTCAAAAATAGGGAAAAGACGCGGCGCGTGGGGCGCGTGATCGTCGGGTGCGCGAGCGTTGATTGGTTGTCCCAGTGTTGTCTTTCTCGCACCAATACGTCAATTACGAGCGCGATTCTACCGATGCGCAGCTATTCTCGTCCAGCGCTAAACATAAATGACGCCGACTATACTAACTATCTGTCTTTACAGTTACGCACATAGTTTTTTTTATAGAAAAGCGGGTAAAGGAACAGGAGGAGCTTTAAGAAGACCGGGTCATAAGTAACAAGTTCCACCTATGATTCGCAAGTCTCGAAAGGAAGGCTCTTTAAAAGTTTGAAGGTTGATATTAATTGGAATGAACCCTGATGGGATTGTTATTAAAACCGTCTGTAAGCATCGATAAATACACATTACTATCCAAAAAAAAACTGCGTAGATATCCGTCTTTTTCCCCGTATCAATACTTAAATAAAAATTATCCTATCCTAACTAGGTTCTGCTTTACCTATATTCCGTGAAAGTCCAACAAACATACTTGCATACACCCTCACTAACTTTCGCGTGTATACTATAAATAGCTAGTAATAGAATTAATTAAAACTAATCAGATACAAAGTCTATATGACCGTGTCGCCCACGTGTGCATAACCACGTGCTTAGGAATAATGTTACACAGCCTATAGCAGTTTTCATACTTATAGTTATCATATACAGAAGATCATTTAATCTGATCTGTAATTCTAGACTTGAGTGTGTGAATCAACAAACCTTTTAGCGATCTAAGTGAATAAGAGATTAAAACTTTAGATAGTAAATAGCTCTCGAATTACTGTATTCAGGGTGTGTCACTACGACCTACCCAATAGGGACTAATTACGCATAACATTTAACGTCGATAACTTAGTAATTTTAACATTTATTCATTTTGATATTGACGCATTTATGCATGTATTAAACACACAAGCTTTTTCTTGAATCACTCTATTTGTTAAAAAAGCCGCATGAAAATCGGTTACTTAGTTTAAAATTTAAAGCATACATAGGAACAGAACGAAGAAAGCGACCTTTGTTTTATACTGTTTAATAATGATTATATCAAGCACGAGTATGATTAATTTATAATAATTTAAACGGAATTCGTAAATATTATGGTCAACAAACTTAACTACCTATATAAACGACTAGCTGACCCGTACCCACTTCGTTGGGTATAATGTTAATTATCCTTTTCGGTTTTTTATATAGCCTATGACACTCAGCAATATTGTGGTTTTCTATTGGTTAAAGAATTTTTAAAATCGGTTCAGTAGATCCCGAGATTACCCCTTACAATTTAACAAACACACAAACTTTACTGCTTTATAATAATACTTTAGATTAGGATCATAAATAGGTTAATTCATTTGAATATCTACTGTGTTTTTATTTAATTCATATAGTCGTAAAATATTGAAACCGGTGTTGTAAGCACGTTGACAATGTGGCATCGATCGAATCATCGATTTAATCTAAGCAGATTAAGTGGGTGTTAGTGTCGATTTCGTGTTATTGCATAAGAATCCTTTAGTTAATACATTCTTGGTTATATTACGCGTTTGGTGAGGAAGGAAATGTCTGATGATAAATTGGTATTTAAATATATTCATAGATAAATACATTATACGTATAAAACTTTTCATTAAGTTAAAAAAAAATCTAATAATATGCCATTACCTATCTTTCATAGGGAGAGCCATTGAAAAGCTGTTTCATTGTACCTACGTGTTACATTTTTTTTCAGGTGTATATAAATTATAGATTTAGTAAAAACTTTTTTTATAAATTAATTATGACATATAGTAACATATCACAAACATATATGTACAAAGAAATATAGAAGAATACAGACTACATGGCTGCAAGCCATTTCTTCCAGGCAACGTTTAACTTTATATTTACTATTTTTATTAGTAAGAAATTGTTTTTTATTTTAAAAATATAATAACAGTTATTTCCAATAACCGTTTCCCGTTATTCTAATAATTGTTGCGCAATTATCGAGCCCCCTACGTCGTATTCAACGCTCCGAGGAAAACAAGTCTTCAAGAATGCTATGTTTTTTGCGGGAAGAAATTTAATATTGTGCAATCGCAGGTTGCGTGTTTATGGTCTACGTAAGTAGGTGTTTGGCGACATAGTGTCTGTTCTATAATATAAAAATGAATAGCTTATTTTGTTCGTAAGTTCATAGCTTAAGCTTAGAATTTTGTTCGTTCATAGCTCAACAACGCCTTAATCATTTTGGCCAATTAATTTTTTTAATGTTCGTGGACACAAGACCACGTTTGGTTTTTATGGCGAGAAAAATCGAATAAGTGCCGGGAAAAATTTTTAAAAAACCAAGTCTAAAAATTTTAAATCAAACATAGCATAAAACAATGTCACTTTCTTCTAATCCCTTTCAAGAATTAAATATTCTTTTTTCTCTGTATATAACAGACTAGATGACCGGTGCCCACTTCGTTGAGCATAATGTTAATAATCGTTTTCGGTTTTTTATAGAGCCTATGACACTCAGCAATATTGTGGTTTTTTATTGGTGAAAGAATTTTTAAAATCGGTTCAGTAGATCCCGAGATTACCCCTTACAATTTAACAAACACACAAACTTTACTTCTTTATAATATTAGTATAGAACTATATCTATATATATAAAAGAAAGTCGTGTTAGTTACACCATTTACAACTCAATAACGGCTCAACTGATCTGAACTGAACGCTTCAACTGATGCACTTGAACGGCTGAAAATTGGTGGGGATGTAGTTTAGAACCAGGAGAAGGATATAGGATACTTTTTATCCAGTTTCCAGGGGAATATTCTTTTTATGAAAGTAAACGCGGACGGAGTCGCGCGCAACAGCTAGTAGATTAATAAAAATAAATGTTGTGTATCAATGACAGTTGCTTGTCATTTTACTGAATAAAAATAATAATCGTACTTGAATGATAATACCTACATAACAACAAATAAATTACTACAACACGTTCATTCACAACATTAAAAAAAAAGTTCCCATACTTATCAACTGCGTTAACATTAATCCAAAAACGAAAGATAAGGTTGTGTAGTGGACACATTTAATCCAAAAATAACTTTTGAACAGGTTTGGGTCCCGAAATAACCGCTACGCTCGTTTGGAGCTTGTCGAAGTTTCTCGTTTTGGGGTTATGCGTTTCCGGTATGAAGGTAGGTAATTATTTTTGTGTTCTAAATTTAACTTTGGTTACTGTAATAATTTGCAAAATTATTTTTTTAGTTCCCGTTCCCGTGGGAATACCGGGATGAAAAGTATCCTATATGTTAATACACGGTATCACCTACATACCAAATTTCAACTAAATTGGTGAAGCCCTTTTTGCGTGAAAGAATAACAAACATACATCCTCACAAACTTTCAAATTTATAATATTATCAGAATAGGATAGTAGGACATCTGTCGCGTCCGGCGGCTTCCTATTAAAATCTTAAATTTAAACTTATAATTAAACTTATAACGTTCCATAGACTTATAACGCATAGACTGATTAGATAGTCCCATATTAATCGCTCCGTCGTAAATTCGCTTTTTCAAACCCAAAACTGTATTTAAGTAAGTGTTAAAGTTCTTATACTCGATGACACGCACACAGACCCTCTGATAATGTCGCTGCTACAAAAAAAAAAAATACGCTAGAAATATGAAAACATTTCAATATACAACAAAAGGAATTTGATGCCGCGACGATATGTAAATAGACAAAATAGCTTTACTTTGCGAGCTCATAATACAGTTCTAGGTCTTATTTTTTATGTTTAAAGCACTATCAAAAAACTTCACTAAATTTTCCTTTTATCGGTCAAGTATTAATAAAGCTCACTTACTTGTTATTATATAATATGACACCTCCCAAGACGCCCTTGTGTCGTCTACAGTGGTCTAATATTTGCATCGACTCCATGTACACGGACGTAGCACTCTGTTGGACAAACATACACACTTTAGGGATCAATAAATACGTCGAACAGACTGTTATTACAATGTTTAACTTTTATAATGTTCATTTTAATCATAAACCAAGAATATTTATTAAAAATTAGCTAATAAATATTTTTGACTTAAATCGGTTTCCCCGATGTTTAATTTTAATTTTAAATAATATTTTCCAATGTAGTAATACAATAAAGAGTACAAAAAATATTAAGGAATATGTTTTTCACGTAAAAATATTTTCACGTAAAAGAAATGCCTAATAGCCCCCGTAGGTCGTTGAGAACTAGGCTGACCTTTCGTCTAACATACCGAAACAAGAAGTTCTTGCAAACACACAATTACCGAGTAAAAATTCGCGTCTCTGACGTCAAAGAAGGCATTTAAACGTTAAAGCTTGTTAAAAGATTGTCGTTATCACTGGTGTGATTTTAATTGATGTAAAACAAGATTCTTGAATCTTGATAATCTACATCGAGATGGAAACCAGAAGAAATCGTTTAGTTTAACGAGAATTTATGAAATAATTAACTTATAAGGTTTTAGGTTAGTTATTACTACTACAATCTATCGTGATTGATAATACTAGATTCAATTTTATTCCATTTAGCGAGTTTCAGTTTAAGTTTTTTATAAAAAAATTATCGATATCATAACTATTTCGCGACTCCGCCCTTGTTCCCGTAATGAAGTTAATAACATAGCATAGTTCAAACATGGAAAAATACTGGTCTATCTTCAACTAGACTACATATAGAACTACTTTTCAATAACAGTTCTCCAAAAGATATGTAAAACTCCGTAGCGCTACTGCGCCAAGTACTGCGCTTGTCGCTTAAAATATCTATCATTCGTTAATGATAGATATTGACCGTTGCCAAATCCTCATACGCAAATCAAATTTAAGCACGCCTCAAGCTTACTAATTTTGACAAATTTGTATGGCGAACTGTCAAATCGGAATCATTTGATTTTCGTTGAAATCCGTCCAGTAGTTTTTGTTTATATATACTTCTACCTCCACAAGTCAATAACATCTTCAGAGCTTGTTTGCTCCTGTACAAAACTAAACCAAACGATTATTTTTCATAATTTACGCGCGCTGCGAATGAGCTACATCACGGCATTATAACAGCTTTGAATGCTTAGTAATCAACCCGATTTGTTTTCCCTACTGCCCATATGAATAGGAATTAGGAACCTAACATGAAAAGCGTAATTAATATTAAGATAAGCGAGCAATTACCAAATAAAGAATTAAAAATAAATACAAAACAACCACTCTAAAGTAATTGTAGGCACTGGACAAAAAACAGGAACCAATAAATTACGTCCATTGCATTAATTTTCACGTCCGTGATACGCACAAGTAACGTATCATTGAGTTTACTTTATTAAAGAATAATATTTTTTAAGCAAATGCCTACTTATATCAAAACCCAGAAGTTTTCATGTATAGAATGGATTTGGCATATAGGTGAATTTCTTTGAATAAGCATAAGAACTGTCCATCGGAATAGAAACACTTATATACACGTATAATAGATTAATAACGATATTACACAACACAAAATTGATAATTTAACATTTGCTTATATTGATTGAGAAATAATTGAAGATTTCAAATATACCATGAATCACTAAACAGCTGAACAGATTTCGATTATTATTTTTCGAGAAACGTTAGTTAGTTTTAAAACAGAAAAAAGAGTGGGTGTAGAGAATAAGAATACAGGTAGGATTAGCTAGTTTAATAATAATAGGTTATAAAAATATCTTTTATGCCATAATAATTGACTTAACAATATAATGGTAATAACACTTAATAAGTTATTTAATAAGTGCTTCTTACAAGAGAAAACGCCCGACATTTCTAATTCCCTATACTACTTACAAAACTCGATCAATTTACGTCCAATGAAATCTACAATTACACCAGTAGTTAGCTGTAAAGTAATTTTCCTATACAAAGTTGACAAGCGGTCTCAAGGGGCGCTCTATAGATACATGATACATCCACTATATGCATTAGTACGGCACGTCGTTATCGGTCGACTGAACTGATAGCAGCTACTACAGAGGCTTGGCTGTAGTTCAGTCAATAAACTCACCGATAAACCTACTTATTACGAAGAACTTATCATTGCGGGTGAGATGGTCTTTATTCGGACTTATCTATTTGTTTTAACTGTTTAGGTATATAGATAGGTAGGTAAAAGTCAAATTGTTAAGAAATAAACTACGCACGATAAAATTGGATATTTAATTATTTAAAGTAAAATCGTGCAATGGGATTTTCTAGACATTCAGTATACGTAATTTTTTCTATTTTATTGGTGTTTCTAGATAATTATGTTAAATAATATAGGACTGAGTTCAACGGGGGAACGGGGGCACATTTAAGGCATGGTTTTCTCGAAGATACGCGCTTTCGCATTCGCGATGTTATGATCTAGAAATATCCAAATTGGAAACAATGTAATCATACCAAAATAGTTATAAAAATCGGAAAAAAGTCGAATTGTCCTTTTTTAAAGTCGATTAAAAATGTAATTACAAAGGGCGTGATTGTATTCAATATAATTAGAGATTAATTAATTATTAATTTATCCCAAGGCTGAGCAGATTTCAACTTTCTAGCAAAAGTTATAATCTTCCGGAATTCATTAACTTCCGAGAGCAGTGCTTCTGAGCAGTTGTGATATTTTTAAAGTTTGTTGTTGTTTGTTGTTAAGTCAAGTTGGCTAGAAATATTATTTAAAAAAATCGTATTAAATTATAATTTTAGTATAATATAATACGCTTTGTTAGTTATTAAAAATACGAACACTGAGACTATTCAAATTTAAGCAAAAGTCAAACTGTTCCGAATTGACAGTTCTCCATACAAATCTGTCCAAATTATTAGACTTGAGGCGTGCTTTAATTTGATTTGCGTACGAGTTTTTGGCCGTTAGATATTTAGGCCGTTAGTTATAGTTAAACAGAAATATAAATTACTAAAAGGCTTTTACCGCGAAATATAACTTGGACGTTGTATGAAGAAAAGATTTTACATCGCAAATTTTATGACAGGAAATACCTCTTTTGTACTACACGTTGTAACTTAAGGGCGGACTTTAATTTCAGCGACCGGACTTAACGAGCGTATGAAAAATTACAGCCTCGTTAAATGAATCTAGGACACAGAGTTATAATGATTACTAACATATGTAAGACTTTAATTATGTTGATCGTTTTGACCGAGTCTGATCAATGGACATGTTGATCAATACGCCCTCTAAGAAACATTGACCAACCTTGATCAACATCGTGTGTAACATGACATAACGCTAGTCAATTTTACTTGCGATCAAAACCGATCAACTAGAGCACATAGGAATTCACATAGGTATATAGAAACGAAAGCCTGAACTCCAGATTGTATCATCTTTGGTTGCTTTGTTTTGCTCGAATTTATTACATACGTGAGATACACCCATATTTTTCCATATAAAAGAATGCCGTAAAAATTGCAAGACACGGCCAATTTAATACAAGACTCACCTTTGGAAGACTCAGCATTGGTACCCTTTGGAATATGTGGCATCCATATTGCAGCACCGGTAAGTACGTCTCGAAGATCTGGTACAGTTTGTCTGCAAGTCGTTTCTGGTCTTCCATGGAGTCGGCCAGCGAGCTCAGGTCTCCATGGTACACTTTGATCATCGACGTCAGGAGGTTAGCCCGGTTCTTCAATACCCAGTCCGGGATGTTTCGATCGCTACCTATTGCCTGTTGACAATGCATTAAATTTATACATAATATATTTTAATATCCATACTAATATTATAAATGGGAAAGTGTGTCTGTATGTCTGTCTTTCATTTACGGCAAAACGGCTGGACCGATTTAGTCTATTATTAGTCTTTATCTCGGTATTGCCCCGGTAACGGGAACTACGCCGGTAGCCGCGGGAAGCGGCTAGTACGTTATATTTAGCTAATTAAAGAGATAAGAATTACAATTAGAAATATACTTTTAAAATGTCTTTTACCAGTTAAATTTGTCATAATAGGCAAAGGTATACCACTGCATTTTTTATACTTTTGTATAGCAACCGTGTTAAGCGTTTACAAAATAATGTTAAAATTTAATTTTTATGGAAAATTTATATTTATTATGTAACAAAACATGTCTATTGACTTTTCCTGCAATGATCAAAAAACAACATCTAAATTGCCTTATTTTTTTAAAGCGAGGACAGAAAACGGATTTACCACGCATTCCATAAGGCATATATTTTACACACGAATCTAAAAATACCCCAAGTTCCAGCCTCGCGCTAAAAAAACAAAGCAATGAAGCATTAAAAGTCGTGAAACATTTAGACCATACACCGACGACAATAAAAGAACCGAGGTAGATGTGTCGTAAAATTCTTGCTTTAAACATTAATATAATGATTTGCATATATATAATGCTGGAGTTAAATTTGAAACTGTATATATGATCTACGAGATACATAATCAACAATATTTTTCATCCATATCAGGGCTTTAATCTTTCTATCCACAACTATTTAATTCTTTACTACAACCAGATTCGATAATATCTTGTGAGAATGTCTTATAAAATTTAAACAATATTTTCCTATTTTGCATACGATGATTAAAGTTTATATTAAGCTGTCAAAACAACTTGTTAAATAAACAACGTTGTCAATAAAATATTCAAATACTCATAAATGGTTGCTACGCGAATATTATGGCCATTAAAACGACAATACGCATTACTTTAGCAAGCAACTATGTATCACTGTAGCGGTAATTTAATAATCTTGGTATATAACTATAGGTAGGTATGTAATAGGTTGGAAATACGATCGCATATTTTAGTATGGCAGGTTGCGTTAGTTTACCGATACTTTGCAAGCTGATATTCCGACTTTTATGCGTAACAAAAACTTGGCGGAAATTTTCTCAATATTTTTTATAGTGAGCCAATTGAGACCGTGGGAAATCGACCTCTGCCCAATATTAGCAAAGTTAGGAAAATCTATTCTTTAAAAGAGGCAAGGAAAGTCTTATTAAAGAAGCAAATGCAGGAGGAAGAAGGCTGTTATATGCCTTCGGTGCTCGCGCGATCCATCATTGTGGAAATTCGATCAAATTACGCTTATTCTTATGAAAAGGCGGTATAACTTTGTAGTTCTATCGCGCATAATATTTGTCTTTATTATGGACTAGTCAAGTTATTATAGTACTAGCTGTTGCTCCCGACTTCGTCCCCGTTTCCATTATATCTTCGCTCCTATTAGTCACAGCGTGATGTTATGTAGCCTAAAGCCTTCCTCGATAAATGGTCAATTCAATAAAAAAAGAATTTTTCAATTCGAACCAGTAGATCCTGAGATTAGCGCGTTCAAACAAACAAACAAACTCTTCAGCTTTATATATGAGTATAGATTATTCTAAATCGGTTTTAAACGTATATACTACATAGAAGTTCAGGTGGTTTATTTACCTGAGTTTCAGGAATAACCAATAGGTATGAGAAATTTTAATGACGGTAAACGACATTTACCTCTAAATAAATATATTGCGAAAGATCTACTGATTCATTATGACCGCGTCATGTCAAGCAGACAACTAGGATAGGATATAATCGCGATAGATTCCGCAATGAGACCGTTATACAAGGCAGCCTTACGTCTAATTAAGGCCGGCGGGGTATTAAACCTCAACTTTTATAGAGAAGCCGTATCGCGCCGCGACACGTGAACTCCAACGGTACATTCGATATATTTTACTATTATTTTTATTAAGCGATTTTCTTTATGATAAATTTCATACAAAGGTGAACACAAAGGTATGGTGTCAGTAATTGATCATTACGCCTTTAATTTAAGTGGCATCAACTTTATGTGTTCCTGTTCTTTGATTTTCATACACTAAATGATGCGAAATTATTTATTTATTTTATTTGAAAGTCTTATTCTAAACTTCTTCATCATCATAATTTCTTGTCGCGAAATTTATCGGGTACTGAGAGGATTAAGTCTTTGTTTCAAGTACATTCATACAACAAAGATATCAATAAAAACACAGTATTTCTTAAACTATTAAAAGCTCTTCAAGTATTTCTTCGCGTCAAAACCTAAACTACAACGTTCCGACCGTAAGCTGAAATTTTATTACACAACTTTTCTCAATCTCGTTGACGTAATAGCTCACTTCAAACGAAATTCTCCCGACTTTTTAACGTTTTAACGTTTTAATAAACGAATATCTCAAACGAAATTTCTTTAGCCGAATTACAATTGCGATATTAAAATATATTGGATATTAAGTAGGTTCTGTATAGAATCTAAAGATATTACCTATCTCTAATACATACATAGATGTAGATATGTCTGTATTTAATATGATACTAAAAATTCTTTTTTATAACGGGATTTAAATTGTTTTTTTTTAAACATGTTGTTGCTTTATCAATAAGATTGTTGAATTTAGCAATAAAAACGACTGTGGTATAGTGTCTTATATCATGTCGAGGACCATCAATAGCCTGCATCAATCGGTAACAATATTTAAATAAAAGAAATATTCTGACCAACTCGCCAGAATAGACAAGACCATAAAATGTGAAATTTAAAATAAAAGAATTGAATTTTAAAAGTGCTACTTGGGAATATCTCAGCAAAGTTACTGGCAACTTACTGCACGCCTTGCATTCGTTATCGCTCTCTGGAGAATTATTTGAGGAAATTGTCTAGTTTATGCTCGTAACCATTTTTATTTTTGATATGCAAGTCGATTTTTCTAGAATTTTGAAATTAAGCATTTCGACAACAGTTTAGTTTACTTAATTGAAAAGAAAACCAGCCAAGTAACATTATGAACGTTATTTTATTTGCTGATAAAACATATGCACAATTTGAAATTCTGTGAAAATTTAAGCATCGTCTGTTCCTGTTATTAAAATTGACGCTAAACGAGCAAAAATCACGTTTGTCGTATGGTTGTTAGACCTGAAAAAGAAATATATAAAGTCTGGTGACAGACAGACGCACGGACGGAGTCTTAATAATGCCGTATTTTACACTTACTATGCGAAACTCTAAAAAGGTAGATTGGTTAGCAGTCTATCCAATTTTTTTTGGGTGGTGAGGACTTTCCTACTCGAAAATTTGCGTTTGCAATTTCAGTACCTACTTGTATTACGCAGGCAAAGTCGCAAGAAAAAACAAGTTTTTATAAATTGGGACACAGAAGGACATTGATCGTATGTGCCCATTTGGACAGAGAAAGTTGTATTGGAACGAAACTGGTCAATACTGGGAATTTATACAAACAAATATAAAACTGTATACATTCTGAACCTTAAGTTAAGTTCATGTAAGCTATTAAGATAGAGGACTGCCTGGTGCAGTGTTAAGATAACTGCCTTCTGCGCCAAGAGTATTGGGTTCGATACCTACACAGGTATAATGCATTTGTAATTTATATTCGTATCTTTCTGGGATTTGGGTGTTGCTATGTATTTACGAGTATCTATTACAGATGAAAAGTTTAACTATGTAATTTATCTAGTTGTGATATGTAGCTGACGTGTTTTTTCCTTTAAAAAGGGCTCCTTTATCTTATCCCTTATTTCCTAAACACAACTCCTTTTTCTCTCCTTTTTCTCTCGCAATATAAGGCCATAAATGTGACGTGGTTTGGCAATTTTACTTAGATTAATGACTTAAAAAAAAACAAATTTGTTTTTTTATTCTTAACAAAAGAAAAATAAGGACCTGTCGGTATTAACAGGTTCACGTATCGGACACCAGTTCCTTTACCCACTATATAAATAAGACGCTAATGGAGAAATAGCTACAAAATAAAATAGCCAGATTATCGCCATCTCGCTATAATATATGAAAAGCGTCGTACAGCGGAGGGTACTTCAGTATTCATAAGAGATAAGTGGTTTGTTCTAGCGAGCATTAATTAGCTGTATTCAGAGAATCGAGAGGACTTGACTATGCATTTTTTATTTCCATATGATAATCGAGTATTGGGATTCTTTTGGAATATAAATAAGTTCGGATATTTTTACGACAATTTCTTATCTGTGATGTAGAAAATTTAATAGCTGACTAAATAGATTCGGAACTTTAATGGAACTATGCCATTTGGAACTTAATTTATGTATTCTAATTTTTATGACGATAATAAAAATACATAGTTTAGATTTTGGATATGAAACGAAACGACGCTAATGGCAGATATTATATTGTGACGTCAAATTAATTTTAAATTTGTGTACATAATTTTTAAATTAATATAAGTCGTACTCAAACTCTCCTTCTCTCTCTGTATATTTGAATGTTACAATATATGTGTGAAGATGCCTTATAAATTCAATTGGTGTATATTTGCCCCAAATGTTTGAATTTAATATTAATAAAAACAATTGGCCATTATAAAATTGAATCTGTCTTATAATTTTAATTCTAAATTACATATCTTAAACTTATAATTGAATGGAACTCAAAATAACCTTCATCAAGGTTAAATCAAAAAATGCACAAAGTGGTTTACACATAACAATCGTTTATTGTAAATTCGCACTCGATTAACCTACATACGAATA
>JADANM010006310.1:791590-806000 GCA_026213755.1 Eurema hecabe | reverse complement strand
AGTCTGTGTATACTTTTTTGGAATGTATATAAATGTCATTAACAATACGAAAACTTAGAAAAACCTCATTAACCACAGAAATTAATTGTACTCTAATGAAATCTATTTGATTATTTTACTACTGCCGAAAAAACCCATTATATCTGTTATTCGGTCCTCTTGCAGCGCGTAAGAGTCATAGTAGATTTTCCGCGAACGACCTTTTCCCATTAGACTATAGCTATGACATACAAAATATACAAAATAAACAAGCTACTTACGAGAACATATCTGCCGTATTCCCTGATGATGAACTTGCCGCTCTGAAGCGTTATAGCAGCTGGCTGTGAGAACAATGACTTCACGCAATGAGCAGCTCCTACCACCTGTACGAAAACAAGAATCTAGCAAAAAAATCATATTATAGGTATATAGTAGGCGTCATTTATGTTTAGCGCTGGACGAGAATAGCTGCGCATCGGTTTCTACCGATTCTTCGCGCTCGTAATTGACGTATTGGTGCGAGAAAGATAACACGACTGAGACAACCAATCAACGCTCGCGCACCCGACGATCTAGCGCCCCGCGCGCCGCGCCGTTACCTCGATACCTTATTTTTGACTTCTGCGCAGGTTTCGTTCAACGCTAAAGATTCGTGACGCGAACTATACATAGTTTAAAATTTTATATCACTAATACTAATGGATATTATTATAGGTACTATATGTAGGATTTATTAACATAATTTATGAGTTTGTCGATAACGGACCCATTCTTAAGATTCTTTATTTTTGTTGTAAAAAAGGAATCCTAAGGTTGGTCTACGACTCCATCATCAGAATCTGATACTGGCATCCCAGTATTGTTGAAGTTAACAGCTTACTCTTTGACTCGATTTATTTATAAGGATTCCTTAGAAAATATATCATTCCTTGGTTTTCTCGTTAGACAAAATTTCATTATCATTTAAATTAAATGTGATATGACCTGATAATGAGGCATATAAAGTATTAATAATATTGTAGCGACTGCTACTAATGCGCCAAGTTCTGAATCGCGCTTATGATATTTGTTCCAGACTAGCATATATACCACTCCTTGACATCGCACCAGTAGGTCAGTCAGTAGTTCGGCTGTTTGAGGATACTCCCTTTTATATAGAGCTAGGTAAGTTTAACAAGTTTTGCCCCAGCCTTATGCCACTAACTAAATAAGTAATATATCAGCTAATATCCCCCTCCAAAGGCAAAATTCCTTACCTGTCCAGCAAGAGCGTGCCTCTGAGTATCCGAAACCCACCCTGGGTGGAAGTAGAGAACAGCATCAGCCGGATCATCTTCTTCGGCCATACAACACTGCGTGTCGTACACGAAAACTATCATCATTTCCCTGTAAAAAAACTCCGCATTATATTTTTAGTAACTGCTATAATGGTACTTGTCTTAACACTAGTAGTATACGTCACGAATCTTTAGCGCTGAACGAAACCTGCGCAGAAGTCAAAAATAAGGTATGGAGGGGACGGCGCGGCGCGCGGGGCTCGTGATCGTCGGGTGCGCGAGCGTTGATTGGTTGTCCCAGTTGTGTTGTCTTTCTCGCACCAATACGTCAATTACGAGCGCGATTCTACCGATGCGCAGCTACTCTCGTCCAGCGCTAAACATCCGTGACGCGACATACAATCGACGTACACGAAAGCTAACATCATTTCTCCGGAGACTTCAAATTTTCAATGAATTTGTATACTTGTAGTGGTCGCTTATATCTTCCTAAGGATATAAACGAAACTAGCTTTGTACTGTGACGTCACCCGCGTTTTAATCGATCACGAAATGTAAACCTTTATATTGACCCCTTAAAACCCTCTTTTTGCTATAATTTATAAAAGGATGTCATTTCCCAAGCTGCAGCCTATATCTATATTTAATGTCCTCAAAATGGATACAATGTCCATCGAAATCATAAGATACACATACAGTGTTACTGTCGAATTTATAATATTAAGTATGGATTAGTTCCATATTAATGCATCAATAAAGTCCAAATGTCAAGAATTATGCTAATATTCAAAACAACAGCTTACTAATCATATAATATAATCCTGCTCATAAAGATTATACTACAATAAAAGAATTTTAAAATTTACGCACTTAACATTTGAATATGTATGATAAAGCATGCCCCATGGTGTTACTTGAGTAAAAGCCGTTCATAGTTTTTTTTTTAATATATTAAATATTTCTTGTGAATAGTCTTAAACACATAATTAACTTATTATGCCCCTTGACTTCAGTTGTGTTTTCTTTCTAGTATAACTGAAAAGTCTGTCAAGAGAAAGTGTATCTTCAACTTGGTGAAATAATTTTTCAATACTCCTAACAGTTAAAACAAACAATCAAAGAATCAATAATCAATAATCTTTTTATAAACTTAAATGTAGCATTTAATTATTAAAATATACTTATAAAAACAGTTCAATAAATAAAAAATAACTTTCTAAAAATAGCCTTCTGAAATGTTACAAACGCACAAACATACAAATAGACCTATCTATAGATATTAATACAGATAAAAAAAGTAAAAAATCCAGTTTCCATTTGTAGAGAACATTATTCTTAACACTATGAGTGCTAACTTATTTATGCTAATGACATACCAGACTAAATGTTTATATTATTATAATTTTATGATGCTTCGTGAAGATTTTTAAATCATTTGGTGTTAAAAACTATACTATGTATTTTTTATGCAGTGGTTTATTTATTGTCTTTTTTTGGTTTTTTATTGACTTTAAAATAAATGTATAAATCTATTTGTTAGTGTAGTCATGGCTTAAATACTTTAATAAGCCATGATAATTATAGTCTATGTTAAAAAATATAATTTGAAATGTTCATAATTGTTTTCTATTAAACTTCCTAAATAAAGAATATAAATTGGTACTGTGCTTTAAATACTAAATCTAAATAAATTAATCCTATTTTAAAGAAAGACTTAATCCACTAAGACTAATACAGTTAAAAATCCTATTTAATATAAATAAAATTGTGTTACCAAATAAATGAAATTTATATATAAACTTAATCAAACAATCAAATCTAATCTAATCCGAAAAAAAAACAGTGCAAACATTTCTAATTTATTTTAAGTATAAATGTAATGTCAATACAATAATTTTTGTTTGTTTACAAAAATAACAATTACAGTTTAATATGTATCTACAGTAGATTTCAGTAGTTTAAACACCTAAAAACATAGGTACTTAACTATATTAATACTTAATAACAACGGTAATATGAAATTTGATAAGACGGTAACACATGTCTGGAAAATTTTCAGCTTTCACCTAATTCATGCTTTCCAATAATTTTCACGAGAACTGTGAAAATGTATGATCAATGTTTATCATAATTAATTAATTACACTTACTTTGCCATTGCGTTGTATTCTTCTTCACTTATCAAAAACAATTCACAACATTACATATATTTTGACAAACAGCGCTAAATAAATAAATCGATCAGTATTTCGTATGCGCGTATTTTCGATTCACAAAATTCAATAAGAAAACACTCGACTCAACTCCACGACCACACTACAGATTATAAATGAAATCCAACATTTGAGAGACAAAAACATTTTGTAGACGTTTGACATTTGACATTTTGTTCACATCATTTTTTTCATTCCAATAACACAGACACCTATCTCTTTGGTTATAAAATTTATACGAAATATTTATAAAGTGTAACGTAAAAACTTAATATTGCTATAGAAATTAAAATCCATACTCTAAATTGCGTTTTTCAAGAATGTGTATCTCAATTATTTTTTGTATATCAACGCCATCTATTGTAACTTCTATAAAACTTTTAACGCATGATACACAGGAAATTAAACATATAATCGTGATATATTTTACTTTGTGCAGATGGCGCTTATACAACATTATACCTATATATTACTAACTAGCTGTTGCTCGCGACTTCGTCCCCGTCGGATCTATTTCTATTATTTTGTTATAGTGATTCAATCTTAGAAGATAAACATATACTGTCGCGGTCTTTTTTTAAGATCATTTAAAGAGGAATAATTCTTTTATACATATTATTTTTGTATCTTGAACCGTTTTCGCAGCGCACGCAAAGGAAGCCCTCAAAGATGAATAATTTTCCCAGTTTTTTCCATATTTTTCATTATATCTTCGCTCCTATTAGTCACAGCGTGATGTTATGTAGCCTTAAGCCTTCCTCAATAAATGGTCAATTCAATAAAAAAAGAATTTTTCAATTCGAACCAGTAGATCCTGAGATTAGCGCGTTCAAACAAACAAACAAACAAATTCTTCAGCTTTATATATTAGTATAGATATCTTGTGCACGTTGATATATTGTAATACTTATATATTTTGATATAAACGTATTAGCGGCGTATTAACGGCGCCACGCGAATGACGCATAAAAATAAGGCCTAAGATATGAGAGTACATACAAATTTTTAATTTAATTTCTAAAAAAGAATTGTTTATATTTTTAAAATAACGTTTCGAAATGTATACTAATATTAAAGTATTGAATTCCTGTAAATAATTGGAAATACAAGCGACATCGTCTTGTCGGATGTCCGGCGGAATGCGCCGGCGCACGACAGACACTTCTAGAATTTTAATTAGCCTTAATTAATACATTACTTGATCAACTATTTAGTTATGAGAATAGGCTTTAATCCACCAGGTTTCATTAATTTTTTATATCTATTATTCGAATAATTTTGAATTATAATTTACCTAGTTTTACTTTAATAGTTAAGATTACCATGGTTAGTATGATGAACTTCAGTCAAATAAATTAAGAAATTTTTTTCTAGAAAGAGAAACAGTCATCCATGTATCTTAATTAAGTAACTTATGATATTAGTAGATTAATAACAAAATACGTAAAATTATATTACTTTAAAAGAGAATCAGTTTAAAACAAAACGTACTCGCTCTCTTCGACATAATATAATAATTAAAATTATAATAAAGTTTTTATTCAACTCATTTAAATGCAAAAGTGATTTTATACTTTCAAGTAAAAGTCAGTATTATATAAACAATAAATAATATAAAAAAAAAACGATTTAAAAAATTAATAAAATTACAAAACTTTATTATCTTATTTAATAAATTACAAACAAGTAACGTTCATTTGTATCCAAACTACTTAATTATATAGTTTAAAGATTTTATTAATCGTTTGTCCGGAACGTCAACCAAAATTACTGGACCGATTTCAAACTTGTCAAAAATCACACTATCTGTTTGATTTAAATCTATGAATATGTATTTGTATATATGTGTAGATCTGTTTACGTATGTGTATATGTATATTTGTCTTAAATTATCTTTTATTTTTACACCACCATTTAGTCTAGGTTGTCTGGGAAAGATCACTGTAGTGATAAGACCGCCTTATGTATGTACTGTTTTTCTTTCTCTTTCTCTTGTTATTGTTATTTCTTATTTTTGGTGTGCAATAAAGAGTTTTTATTATTTTTATTTTAATATTATTTTTATCAATAATTAATGTAAAAGGGAAAAGCCTGAAATGAACACATTTTATTTTTATGTATTTATTTATTTATTATTATTCCCGGCTGACATAGGCTGTTTAATATTTTCAAAAACAAGATAAGGTATCACAGATCGTACTAAATATATTTCTTAACTACTGTCAACTAGAAATCTGTGCACAAAAATAGCTAAGCTCCCAACAAGGCGTGTCTAGCAACATTCCTAAGTTAGGTTTTTGTGAACCTAATCTAGACCATGTAGCGTTTATGTATGCTCTGAACACTTAAGTAAAGTTTGAAAACTAGCTGTGGCCCGCGGTTATACCCGCGTAGTTCCCGTTTCCGGGGCAATACCAGGATATAAAGTATCCTATGTGTTAATCCAGGCTATGAGCCATCTACATACCAAATTTCAACTTAATCATTCCTGCCGTTTTGGCGTGAAAGAATAACAAACATATATTCTTACAAGCAATCACATTTATAATATTAAATAGGATTTTGTTACTTCATTTAATTTATTTGGTAGATAAGTTGGACTCAGACAAATTCATCAGTCAGCATCTTTATATATACGTTAGAATTCATAATAGTAGCATACTCAACCACAATCTCTAGCTAGTAAAATAAATATCATAGAAAAATGTTAGCATAGAAAAATAAACATTATAAAAAGTCCTAAGAGCACCAATAATGTAAAAATTTCTACCTTAAAAAGCTTTGTGATTTTATGTTTTGATTTGAAGACATTTTTATACTACATACCTATTATAAACAAATACATCGTAGACAAGAAAGTAAGTCTATTAATATTGTTGCTTAGAGTTGGCTGAACAGAAACCATCCTTTTTGTGCAAGTATTAAAAAAAAATTGTTGTTCAATTCATTTATTTAAAAAAAAGTAGGTAACTGACAGATTTCTTGGAGTTTTGGCGGGAATCGTGCGGCGTCTATATGTAATCTCGATTGAATATTCCTTTTTTGGTGCATAAAGTGATTTAATGTATGATTGTGATTGTGACATTGGCAAAAAGCTGGACGCTAATGCCATAATATAAGAAAGAAAGAAAGACAGATTTCTTTTCATGTTCTTCGGTCGGTACATGTAACTATACTAATATTATAAAGAAGTAAATTTTGTGCGTTTGTTAAATTGTAAGGGGTAATCTCGGGATCTACTGAAGCGATTTTTAAAATTCTTTCACCCATAGAAAGCCACATTATTGCTGAGTGCTATAGGCTTTATAAAAAAGGGTTGTTAACATTATGACCAACGAAGTGGGCACGGGTCAACTTTTGTTTTATAATACATTTAAAATTTAAAGGTTATGTGTCTCGCCCCGTTGAATAAAAATGTATCTATCATTGATTTTGACTTTAATCACTACAAATACCCAATAAACGTGTTATATATGAAGTCAGCTTTTAAATTATTTTTATACATATTTTGTAGTATTTGTATACATGTAACGTTTAAAAGATTTTAAGCTTACAGTTACACCGACCTTGTATTCCCATTTTTCTATAAAAAATGTCCTAGAATATTATTAGTTTGCTTTTTTACAATAAGTAAATAAAATTTTACATGTCCAATTGCTAACTAATTATTTTCATAACGAAATTGTTTAAATACTTATTTTTCGATTGTAAAAAATACTTGCAACCAATATATATATACTTATTTAGGCTTTGAGTATAGAATTTCTTTTATGTACGTTGGATTTTATGTACCCATTACAAAAAAGCGAATTTAGTCAAAAAGTATTAATATAATTTTCTTGTTTTGATATGAAGTAGTACAGGTTATATAAAATATAAAAAACAATTATTGTCTGCACATCCTTATAACTAAGTATTTCTTCTATTAGAAACACTAGATTCAATATGTTTTAAAACGAAACACAATTCATATTTCTCGATCAAACTCCGTGATGGGTGTCATACAAAAGATTTCAACGCGTCCTCAAGGCTACGATGAGTCGTTTCAAAACGACATAGTTTCATAAACACGTATGTTTAAGGTGTGTCTTGTTTTTTTTTATTTAATATATAATTTAAAATCATATACCATTCATACTACACTTCATTTTTATACATATCAATGTCATATAGATATAAAATAATTTTTAACTCAGATTCTTTTTCATGAAATTCTTTGATCTTTATTTTTAAAATTTTATTATTGCTAAAGTATACTTGTTCTAATATTAATACCATGTTTTAATTAAGGATATATTGATTCTAATGTTACGATAATTGTCAATAATATATTAAGAAAAGTGAATTATTTAATTTAAGCTATTAAAAATTCACTAAAATAATTATTAAGTAATGATTATGGATTGATTAAACAAACGTTTCAAAAGTATTTAAGGAAATCAAATATGCATTACATCGCCAGATTACGTAAAACTTAGCTTAATTACAAACACACATCGTAAGGTCGTAGAAAGTGAATCGGCTCGTGTGAACCCACAAAAAAACCAGCCATATTGCCAGTCTACGATCAGCGGCGCGCTCGCTACCACGCTTCCCGCCATCGCGAAAGAGCGCGAACTGTCACCTGTCAAATTAAAAAAAAAAACAATTTTTTTAAAGTGCGTTCAGCCAGTTCAGTACACTTGACATTTTCGTTTTTTTTCTTTTTAATTTTTTTTTTCGAAACTATATATTCCATTGTGCCTGACATGTTGTGAATTATGTGAAACTTTTGTGTAGCTAAAGGATTCTTTATTAAGGTTTCGCAATGGGAATATTAGATCGGAGAACGTCCTCAACAAAAATGGTAAGTTTTTTAATCACATCTTAAATATGTTAAGCTCAGATTTGTTATACAACAGAATTATCATATTATTACGTGTTACATATTTCTGTAAAAGTTACGTTGAGAGCCATTATGGTAATTAATGATTTTCGTATAATATTATGGCAGCACTTTTACTCAAGGCTGTGTTTGGACGCGGATGTATTGGGTAACTAACCGGTTCTAATGTATGCATAAATGATGTATTTCTATTTTCTCCTGGTTATAATTGACTAGCGCAATTTCACTATCGTCGAAGCTTTGAAAGCTTTATATCGCAAAGAGGTTGTATATCTTGATTTAACGTTGCTAGGGATACTTTTATACAAAACGGTAGGTATAACATCGCTTTTATGTGGTTTGAAATATGGTAAGGCTTAATTTCTTATAGTATTATAGGTATATGTATAAAATTGCTTACCTAATTTAAAAAGAAGACATAGTTAAGACACAGGTAGGTACTATATAAGTACCGTAGGTACATTAAAATTCTAAAATAATTTTATACATACTTTTTTAACGACATGAAATGTATCAACTACCCCTCCTGTAGTTCCAACTACTTACTAACACTACTAGATTCACAAAACATGTTACGAATTCCATAGATCATAGACAAGTCTCAAGTCGTAAAACTAAAAGAAAACGAATAGCATTTATCCAATACATTCCATTGAATGTTACATAGCAATGCTGTGGCTCTCACTACTGGTTGAGACGGAATTGCTGAATCATCGAAACGATATTATATATCTATAAGTATAAGCTATGATGCTGTTGTTAGTTTTTATATAAGAACAGTAACTTGAGAAGTACGTGTTGCTTTTTGATAGTCTTGACGATAAAAGCTATTAGATTCTATTCCTAAGACTATTCATTTAGATAAAATGGTTAAAAGATTTGGATTTTTTGAAGTCGGGGTAATAAATAGTTGTAGCTGATGTTGAATCACACGATATCGCATTTAAATAACATCTTATAAAAAGCTTCTTAAAAGTTTATTAACTATAATCATATTTATAACAAACATTGAGCCCTCTTCGTTCTGCTTAATCTTAACAACTTTTATATAGCCTATGACACTCAGCAATAATGTGGCTATCTATTGGTGAAAGATTTTTAAAATCAGTTCAGTAGATCCCGAGATTACCCCTTCCAATTTAATAAACACACAAAGTTTATTTCTTTATATATTAGTATAGATTACATCGCTAACGTTAGAATATTTTTAAATAGCGTTTTAAACCTTATTCAGGTTTAATTTCGATTTTGCATCGTTGCCTTACCAAAATAGGGATAATAAACTACAGTATATGGCCATTGCCTCAAACTATGATACTATAGGCAAACTATACAAAAACTAACATATCACCATTTAAAACCGGATCCAATCCATTTCAATCAAACGATTCGACCTCACTTTAAGATATTTAAAATCCAAATTTTGACCCCGTTTAATCGCATATTTGCAAGAAATATAGATTTATTGGGTGTTTCGATAATGATCGATTTCCTTGTGCCATACCGATTTCCCGATTGCCTAATTGACATTTGAACTAATTATATATTATAATTAATTAGGTTTTATAATTAAGGCTGATGACATTATGTCCTGATTAGTTAATCGTGCATAATGATAGTTAGTAATTAAATATGAATGTCAACGTATAATTGATTAAATGGTATAAATATTAATTTCGTTAATATGTGCAGATAGGAATTATTATTTTATAAAAAACATGTGTTAAATACTTTTTTATCTTGCGTAAGAGCTGTAACGATATAACTATGACTTATATTCTTATGTTAATAATTAATTTACTCCTACACTATGCGAAATAAAAACATGGTTGACTTGCTGACGCGTGGTTGGGTTCGTCTTAAATCAGATTTTGTTTTTTTTAATTATTTTCCAACACATTTATGAATATGACTTTTTAGTGGATATTCGAAATACCTACTAGACTTGTGATATGATTCCGACAAGCCTTAAAACGCTTGAAGTATATAAATATAAATATACATTATAAATTACTCAGCTTTAAATATAACTTCCCGAGCAAGACTTTCAAAATAACAATCAAATATTTATTTTTTTTATCTGTAAAAGGCAATATAAAATTACAAATGCTATAAATACAGGCTATAAAAGACGGTTTTGTACAATATTTTTAGAACATAAAATATTTAAAGAATGTAGGTTCTACGTAGTTTAAATACCCGGCTCGGCCTGTCCTTGGCTGGCGAACAATCTCTCGAGAACGTCATCTGTAGTGGGAACTTGCTGAAGAGGTATTGAAGTTGTATATTATACTAGCTAAAGCTCCGGCTTCATTCATGATACATGAGGGTATGTTATATTGAAAATTCTATTTATTAGTTAAGATATAAATTTCGTAAGTAAAACATTATTCAAGCGTTCATTTCATATCTAAAAAGGTGCATCGTTCAAAAAGTTTTATTATGAAGACGATACAAATCAAAATTCTATTATGTCAAGTATTTAAAGGCTCCGGAATTTAAGACAGCTAAGTCTGATGCGGCTTAAAATAGCTAACTTTTTAAAAAAGAAAAATCTTTATGTCAAATTGAAATTTATTCGAAAATGTATTTTGGTATCTCTATGACAAAACTGAACTGATGTCTCAGAGATTACTTGCATATTTCTATCTTATTTGGCAAGTTCAGCATTCCTTGCATCAATTATAATGACTAAGCTACAGCTGTATTAAGTATTGTTACGTAGTGATACTTCAAGTTTGCAACTTTACGAATTTGGTTAAGCCCAATATAAGTATCAGAATTCAAATTGTGTAAGTTCAGGTTAACCTCAAAGAATTCTCAAACCGTACCTCTGATATTTATAAATTAAAAAAAAAAAACTTTAGGTAATATTGTTAATTCCTTTTAGTCATAAATCATAATACACCTCTTTAACTATTAGTAAAAGTAATGCTTACAAAAAGCCTACATAGCTTTTGCAAATCAGTACATAACATATCAAGGAATAACATTGTATACACATAGGTTTGTTTGTGGATTTAACATTAAAACAAACACGTTTTTTGATAACGTAGAATGAATCCTTGATTCTCACTAAATATGCACATTAAATTGCGGCTTAGTACTTTTTATCCTGGTTCCCGTTCCCGAACACGTACGACATAGGAACTTTCATGAGAAGAGCGTACCTTTTCTTTAAAGGCCGGCAACACACTCGTGACATCACAAGTGCTCATGGGCGGCGCTGATCACTTTCCATCAGGTACACGCCAGTTCGTATGCAGCCCACTTTTATATAAAAAAAATCCTGGTATGACAACGAACAACGAAAACAACGCGAAAAAATCTTTCCTTAGTTTGGTTGTTTAAACCTTTAATTATCAACATCTGTTTTCTGTTAAGAAAATATGTAAAAGAAATTCTTTTTATTAAGTAAATAACCTCTTTCTACTCATTCATTAAATTCTCAGATCTTGCTTAAAGCTACTCAACTGTGAACTCGCTTTAATTACTAAGATTAATGAATGGTTCTGAGTACAATGAGAAATGAACCAAGTTCATTCTTAATGTTATTTTTAATGTACACAATATACCACTGAGAGTATGTTCAAATGCCACTTTCGGGTCTTAATAATGTGTGAAATTATTTTTTTACGGTTTAAAGAAAGTTGTACGCGTATTATTTGGGAAATTAAAGAAGAAAGTATTTTTATATTGTAGGTACATGTAACTATGTTTAATATGTGTTTTTTATTTTGTATTTAATACGAAGTGAAAGCCCATTTAATTTTTGTTTCCGTGCAAATTTTCAGTTAAAGCCATTCAGTAGTTTGTGTGTGATAGATTAAAAATATATAAATTTTAGAAGATGTATGGATGTTTTAGAGACTAATTCTTTAATCATCTTCAAAATATTATTTAGAGTCATACTTAGTACGTTTATTTTTTTAATAAACTGATATTTTGCTAGTTGCTGATCTGGCATTTATAATAATTATATTTGCAATAACTTTAAAACTGATGATCAATCATACAAATATTGAAAAAATTAATCATTCCATATGTTTTATTGTTTTATGACTGTTGTAGTAAGCCGTAGGCATCAGGAAAATTAAGGAAATTAGGAAAGGAATTTAAACAAAAAGGATAAAGGGAACAATAAGCCTCTAGTTGGTTCTATATTTATTGTATTTTAGTACACTTGTAGTTTATGTCATCGGGTCAGCGGTTCTAACAAAAACTGACATAGTTGGCTGCGTACGTAACCGTTTCATAACTATTGTAACTAATGCAATCGGAGCTGGTACTACAAACCGCACTTTTAATAAAAATAAAGGGTCCAATAAAGTGTTGCCGACGTTTTTATAGCTATAATAATATAATAGACTTACTTATTTAGGTAATAGATACCTATTAAGTTGTCTTGCCTGTTAACATAGGTATGTGTAGGTATGCGACTAGACTTTGTTGATTCAAATACTTTTTTTATTGCCTTTCAATTATTAATTAATTAAATTACCCATCGCGAAATGTCATTTAGTATTTCTTGTCTGTTAACATATGTTGCGACATATTATGGTATCGCGTACCCCATCATTGATTATAATTGTTGTTACGAATAGGCTATTACTTCAATTGTTTCTTGTCTGCTAGTATATCCTTAAAAAAACTTAGATTACCTAGATAAATATCTGAGAAGGTCCATCAAATAAGCGAAAATAATAAATTAGTCACAGACAGACTACCAGGGGACTTATACTAAATGCATATTTACTCATATCACTATAGTATTTAATAGATTAGATTTCAATTAACGTTGGAGATATTGAAGATCACTCGGCATTGCAATGATACCTGTTATAGAAAGGTATCGATTTCAAGGGTAGACCAATGTCGACCAGTGCATATGATCCGGCTAGAATCTGAGGTGAGCCTGTAGCGACGAAGCATTTATACATTTGAAGGCATATCAATGCCTAAAGTCTTATTTCTTGCCTGTTACAATCAATTTAAGTAAGGCAATATTTACTTTTTTCCAAATTAGTAAATACTATACAAGTATAGTGCGCGTCATTTAAGTTTAGCGCTGGACGAGAATAGCTGCGCGTCGGTAGAATCGCGCTCGTAATTGACGTATTGGTGCGAGAAAGACAACACGACTGGGAAAACCAATCGACGCTCGCGCACCCGACGATCACGCGCCCCGCGCGCCGCGCCGTTACCTCGATACCTTATTTTTGACTTCTGCGCAGTTTTCGTTCAGCGCTAAAGATTCGTGACGCGTACTATACTAAGTTATATTATATTATATGTCTGTTCCTTTATATGTATATTTAAAACTACATAACAAATTGTGTGCCGTTTTTTTATAGATAGACTGATTAAACAGGTAGGTTTATATGTATGTTTAAACATATATACTAGAGGTATGCATGCGAAGCCGGGTTTGGTCGCTAGTTCAATAATGAACTAAGAACTTTATAACACACATAGACAGTGTATATGTAAATGATTTTTATGAACATGTCTGCACGTTTACGAGTCAATAACATTGAGGAAAGGCGCTCGGCTCGCAAAATAAATAACTGCCAGTCTTCCTTGAAATACCTTTAAAATATTACTTGCTTTTAATGTACATATAGTTTTTATAGCGGTGTTGTTCGTTGGGCGTGTTGCCATATTATTATTAAATATTAAAATATCTTAATAAATACATAGGAATAAATCATTTTTTAATTTACATAGATTTGAATCATCATAGTTAGGTACTATTATTGGTAACGAATGCTTGAGACATAAAAATAAAAAGTGCTTGCTTACTTTTTTAAATATACCACAGATACAATAAAGAGTGGTCTGAAGGCAAATTGACATTAATTAAATTCATTGAAATTTTCTCCATTCTTAATTTTTTTTTAACGAAAAACCACAGACTAAAGATACATTCTATAATTTAAACAAGATTCTATGAACCACAGATTAACGCACCTTGGTCTGTTATCTATGGAAATCAGTTTTGAGATAATGATGGTCAAACAATAGACAATGTAAGGTGAATGTTTGGTATGGGAA
>JADANM010006310.1:777091-791490 GCA_026213755.1 Eurema hecabe | reverse complement strand
GCATTTGAATGAGGGACCTTGTTGATTCTTGAGATACATTTATTTCCCTTCACATGAGGTTAATTTTAGATGTTTAAGACTAATTAGTGTATTTATTCTCAATAGTAGTTTACACAACAATTTTATTTATTATGTGATATCTATTTAAGGTTATTAGACACTTAATTTTATTAGTAATAACTAGCTGTTTCCCGTGACACCACCCACGTGGATTTTCATACAACCTTTCATCCTCTATTTTTTCCCCTTGAGGGTAGAATTGATCAAAATCCTTTCTTAGCGGATGCCTACGTCATAACATCTACCTGCATGGCAAATTTCAGCCCGATCCGTCCAGTGGTTTGGGCTGTGCGTTGATAGATCACTATGTCAATCAGTCACCTTTGAATTATATATATTTAGATATATAATCAACCAGCCCCGGCTTCGCACGTATGTATTAAACATATATAACCGCCATATTGAATCAACCTATCTTTAAAGAAAACCTTTTGAACATTGTGTAGTTTTAAAGACTTAAGTATACTTAGGGACGGACTCCCTTGTATACTATGAAATGATGAGAAAGTTTATGAATACGGATGTTTGGATGTCTGTTACTTAATGCGTAGACTACTAAACGGATTTGCCTGATATATGTCATAGAATACACCCTAGATTAAAACATAGGATACTATTTCTTCTACATATCCGAAGAGCGTACCTATCCTTAAAAGGCCGGCAACACACTCGTGACATCACGAGTGCTCAGGGGCGGCGCTGATCACTTTCCATCAGGTGACGCGCCAGTTCGTTTGCCCACTATTATAAAAAAAAGTGGATCGTTTATGTGTATTCAATCCTATATGATATTAGCTAGATAATCATCGTTTAACATCCAAAAAAATATCGTTAAATTGTCATATAATAACATCGTTTCTAACCTGGTTAAAGTATTGAGACTGTTAATATTAACTAGTAAATTATACAGACAGGTTAGGTACGTTATTTAGTGAAATAAATTGCCTGGCTGATTGGTCTAGCTTTCTAGGTCGAATGGAACTATTAATAGGTTTCTTTGCGGACCTCAATCTTATATAACGGCTAATATTTATCTTAAGAAACTTGCAGTAGTATGCGTTAACAAAAATGTTGATTATGAAATCTTTATGTGTTTAACAAAACGTTATGAAATGTTAAAGTATAAATATGAACTATGAATAGTAAATAGATTTTAAATTCAATTATTTGGTAGCCATTTTTATATTATTCATTGCGAGAGGTAACTGAAATGTCAGATTATTTCCGATTGTCGTTTGACAACAACTAACGTTTAAAACACTTAACCGAAGATGTCGAAAAAATGGTGATACGCGGGAAAATGATTTATAATTATTTGAAAAATGATTATTTGAAGAAGCGGTTAGGAATTAAAATAATAAAAAATATATGAACAATAAATATAAACATAAAAGACAGAGAAACAACGGAAATAAGAACCCTTTTAAAAGTCAATTTAAACATACATATTTAGATATTTCTCGTTCAGCAAACAAGTTAGCGATAATATTGCAGTCTTTTTATTAACTTTCTACCACAAGAAGCGATTCCATTGTCTCTAAAGCTCAATAGATATCTATATCACAATGAAAGTGATAGTCCTTTCCTAACACGTAATAAAGAAATCGAAATGTGTCGCAAAAATCGAAGAGAAAGATGTGTGTATGCGAAACACGAAAACTTTCACGTATATTTGCGAAGCATTATTATGTATCAGATGATCTGAAGTTCGTTGTCACTGTGGTTTGTTTGTTAATGGTTAAGGATGTTTTTAAATGGTAAAGTTTGTTATCAGATATATGTATTTAATTAAATTTTCAATCCTTTTGGGTAGTGAGAATAATCTTATTTTTTTTTAATGATTTTGTAGAAGTTGTATTGTAAATTATATATAATCGAGATATTTGCGTCACGAGCAATGTCTCCCTGTAGCTCATTTAAAATCCGGGAGTATACGGGATTTCATTGCGGTATTGCTACGGGTACAAAGACTAGCGGATTCGTATCCAAGTAAACTAAGCATGAAAGTACAAGTTACGTACTTGTACTTAACCAAAGGCTTAACTTGAAATCGTTTCCCACGATCAGGTGCTTGGTTGCAATCCCTCTTACTGCCAGATTCCAATACAATATCGAAGTTTATACATTTTAGTAATAGCTGCCATTTTTATTGGTCTATAAAGGTATTTTAGATATTTGTTGTTATGTATTTATTATGACATTAGCCGTTAGCTAACATTAAAGTTTATAAATTTCAATTTTATAAAAAATTGAATTGATATTTATTTGTCATTTATTTAATTGACAAAAATTATATCACGTGTATTTATTTTTTTGTCAAACACATAATAATGTTGATTAAGATACCGTGTCTTTTTATATAATACTAGCTGTTGCTCGGAACTTCGTCCCCGTCGGATCTATTTCTATTATTATGGTATAGTGAGTCAATCTTAGAAGATAGACATATACTGTCGCGGACTTTTTTTTAGATCATTTGAAGAGGAATAATTCTTTCATACATATTATTTTTGTATCTTGAACCGTTTTCGCAGCGCAGGCAAAGGAAGCCCTCAAAGATGAATAATTTTCCCCGTTTTTTCCATATTTTCCATTATATCTTCGCTGCTATTAGTCGCAGCGTGATGTTATATAGCCTAAAGCCTTCCTCGATAGATGGTCTATTCAGTAAAAAAAGAATTTTTCAATTCGAACCAGTAGATCCTGAGATTAGCGCGTTCAAACAAACAAACAAACAAACAAACAAACAAGTCTTCAGCTTTATATATTAGTATAGATATAGATTTGATGAATTTTAAGATTCTCCGTAGGTATTAAAATACATGTTATCTAGTCTAGACTAGACAAGTCGCACTACGAGGGAGGAACTAATCACTAAAAAGGAGGGTGAAAAAGTCCTATAAAAAGCACGTCATGTTTAATGGACGTCACCTTACTTCAAAAATACTATATTTATGCGTCTTTTATTTATATTTCAAATCATACACTGCTTTATTTCTTGAAAAATTCACACTTATTACGTTTTTATATTTAAGGTAATTTGCCTGACCCTTAAGGTATGTCTAGGTTGATGAAGAATTGCTCTATAAAATGAAATGTAATCCAGAAATAGAGAGAGGTATGCTGTGTAATGTCAGAGGTTAACAATTCACGACTTTGACTTTTGTTGGTTAGCCAACGAACCAGTTTTAACGTTAACTGAGCGACCCGTGGTTTTACCCGCGTATTTTTCATTCTCGGGGTAATACCGGGGTAAAATTATCCTATGTGTTAATCCCGGGTCTAATCTACCTGTATGCTAGATTTCACATATCCTTTTAGTAGTTTTTGCGTGAAAGATCAACAAACATTATTGCGTTTCTAATACATTACAAAATAATTCTATTTTATTGTTACTTAAAAAATTAAATCTAAGTAAAGGTTTTATTTAATATTTCCCAAAAGTATTTAAGTCCTTGACTAAGTTTAAAATAGGGTCTTTAATTTTTTTTTAATTATCTTTATTGTATGTTAAAATTTTTTGTTCTTTATTTACCTTTAATCAATAAAATATAAAATTAATTAACCATATTATTAATTACTAATTATCTTTTAGTATTTCATAGTGCTGTGGTTATTAAATATGACATTTTAGTCAATAAAAGAACTTAAAAAAACCCAACTATGTTCCTTATAACGATTTCGTCATCCGAATATATTAATAGTTATCAATATTCTACGCGTATCGGAATTTAAGTCAAACATAACTAGTTGAGTATTGCTTATGATTATTTAAATAAGGCTTAAAGTCGCAGGTGGCCTTAACCAAGGTCGAAATGGTAATATTACCTTTGACATTACAACAGGTCGTCTCATTGCGAAATTATAGTTGATTTTAAGACTACTTCAAAATAGGTTTTTAACTCTATGGAAATATTTTTATGTTATCTGTACTCGCTGTACATTCTTTTGTTTATGATATTTTTCAGTCTTACGATTAGTCAGTCGACTGCTCGAGGATCTTCCTTCTCCCTTCCTCCACAAACTATCCTTATGTTCAACTTACCATTTTACTTTACTGTTTTCTTAATTGGTCTTTTTTGAAGTATCTGAATCGCACTTCTAATCTTTATTCGAGACTAGCTGACCCGTGCCCGCTTCGTTGGGCATGATGTTAACAATCCTTTTTTATATAGCCTAAGACACTCAGCAATAATGTGGCTTTCTATTGGTGAAAGAATTTTTAAAATCGGTGCAGTAGTTCCCGAGACCCCTTACAATTTAAAAAACGCACAAACTTTATTTCCTTATAAAATCGGTAAAGGACATAAAAGTAAAACTACCTTCATAGTACATACATCTCTTAATTCTGAAACTATTTTATAACGAAATGAATACAAAGTGATTTATATCTTCTACATAATATAACAGTTGTGTTTGGAATGTATTACTGTTATGTAATCGACAGTCCAAACAATTTGCAAATCAAATTAAATGATTGTAGCTTTTACGCGTCTCGACTCGCTGGAAATTTCACACTTTTACCGAATTACATTTCATGAAAGTACTGTTTTATTTCATGTTTTAATTATCTCATATTTTGTTCTTTACATTCCTTTCAAAGTCTTGTTTTTAAAATTGCCAGCAGACAATTTTTTTACAAACTTTAATACAAATTCTAGCAAGTTAAAACATACTTTTTAGTATTTATGTTTAATTCAAAGGGAGTGAAATTAGTAAGTAAATTGAATTATTTTTATAGACTCAAACAAAACAAATTTTAAACAAGTTTTTCTCCCGTCGCACCTTAACTACCGCTTTAGTTTTTTTAACAATCTTAATTTCCAGAAAAACACATCAACAAAAAACAAAATCTTGCATTTATCGATATGAAAATGTTAAACATTCTAGTACAAAACTACTCCTTAAATTAATCCCAACAAACATTCAACATCGACATCTAAATCTTTCCATAGTAACGTAAACTTCAAAATCGTCTACCAATAGTTACCCAAGAGATCTCTAACAACGTTAATTTAAATAAAAATGAATTTCCCAAGCAGCGGTCGGTGTAAACCTATTACGTGGTCAGTGGACCGCGACAGACCACAACCGATCAATCGCTTATTTATTATGCCAGTAGGCTACTGACACTAGGTTATAATAACAACTAGACTCATACTTAGCATGCTTAGACGTAAATCAAATTTAAGTGCCACTCAAACCAATTTACGTCTATAGTTAGAAGATCTCACATCCTTTGGGTATATATAGGTGACATGTCACATTGTACCATTGAAACTAGTATTAAAATGATGTTTCAAGTCTACTGAATTTTGATGGGGTTTATACTTCATTTGCTCCTTAATTAATGTAAAAACATCTTACGCTGAATCTTTTGTTCGTTAATAAAAACATTCGATGTAAATCTTTTAAAACATTTTTACAATACCAGCGGAAACTTGAGAAGAATTAAGTTATTTAAATAAATGGCAATAAAGTAGCGATTTCCAATCCAAAACCGAACGTTGTGGATAAACGAAGCGTCATTGATTTCATAACTCCGGTCGCTTTCACGCGAGAGGTCGAAGGAAATCTATATTTATCAACTACTCGCTCACGCACATTGGGATAATTTCTAAGAACTGTAATTCGTTTATTACATAGTGGAAGCTTTTTAATCTATACTTGTAGCGACAACTAATGCGTCGATTTCTGAATCGAATTTAAACATTCTCGACATAAAGACATTGGGGCCTGATTTGAGCCCTTAATGTTGAGTTTGCATCTAATTTTTGTCCAGTTGTGTTAGGGTATGTACCATCTTTTTAAAACAACGGAACGGACGCCACTACTAGGTTCATACACATTCAATTAACTCTATGAAGTAAAATTAATATTACGACGCCGTCAACCCATAACTATCCTTATCATAACAGCGTACAGAAGTTATGACATACATTATATATGGCATGTAAACACGTATCTTTCTCAATGAACGTTGTGAAATAGCCTACGGTGTGTACCCATAGTGTATGGACCAATACGAAACTCCTGCTTCTTTGTAAACCTAATTAGCATTCCGCTAACGAAGTGAAAATCGTACGCGATTGACACGAGGTATGCTAGAAAAAGTAAGTTTTACATACAAGAATATATGACCAATTTGTAACAAAAATTTTTTAAACGCAATTTGAATAACAAACAGACAAAGTGAGTCTGAGTCTATATATATTATTATTATGATAATCATAGTACATTTATAACTAAAAATTTAGCTGATAATAAGCTAAATTTCTAGTAGTTTTGAAATCAATTTAACATTATAACGTGCTATTGGAGATTATCTTACATTTTTAAATTGTGATGCATATTTGCTTCAAAATTTGATTAAATTTGAGCATTATGGACTCGAACTGTCAAGTGACGTAACATGACCTGATCAATAATGATCATATGTCTACTATGTATAGGTTAAAATGTTATTTTGCGGCTAATTAAATTATTTAGTAAATTAATATCAATAATAATTTTTATTATATAAAAAATTGACTTATATTTCAAAAGCACAATATAAGTTACTTAGTATATAAAGACTAAATGCAGTTTGCTTATAAATAAGCTTTGCCATTTAATTAAATTTAAATCTTATTTCAATATACATAAGGCTTACATTAAAACATTTCCTTCTTGGAAACGTAACGTGTATCCAATCCGGGTATTTAACATCAGTATTTGGCGCAGTTAAGTTAAATATTTCTCTACAGCTCCTTCCCCGTTAAGTTGTTTGGAAAACGGTAGGAAAAATTCATTAACCAATTAAAAATACGTTTAACGGTGACATGTTTGGTGAGTTATTTTAATTTTAATGTTACCAGGTCTATCAAGATTATTTAAATGCGTTGGTTTCTTTTCACTCGTTTAACTTTCCTTTAGATTACTTCCTCTTGAAGTTCTCTGGTGTATTGCTGAGAAAAAGTGTTTTGACATATGTTTTGACATTTCTAGAAATCAAGATGGCGGCTTACGTCATTATAAAACTTTATTATATAAGTATTTTATTAAAAAAAAAACCTTATCTCAGTATAGGTAAACCTAAAGTAAGAAAATGTTTTAAATGTTTGGTATTATATTCATTGTTTTAAACATTTACTTAACTAGAGTTTTGTTAAGAAACTAACGTATTTAAATTATCTTGATAAATAGGGTAACATTAAACTCTAAAATAGATTAATTATCTGTAACGAGGTAAGAAGGAAAAAAAACAGGCAACCATTTATATATGTATTGTTATATTTATGTATAAATTTCTACACTTAAATAACATACAGATTAAAAATTAATCACAGCTAAATCGATTTTCCTACCGCCCATCAGAAACCTTACTATCTGTTATCAGAAAGCGCTGACGTAAGCGGGCGCGGCCACTTTCTCCGGCGATTAGCGACATGGGTTAGGTAATAACTATCATACGAACACATGACAAACAACCTGCTTGAAGCACAACACTTCGGAACCGATTTTATATCGGTTTTACTGATTCTATGTATTCCGATGTTTTAAACGATTTCGAGTTTCGAAAAGACTTGCAGTTAACTCTAATAATTTTTATGTAAAGAAATAATATTACTATACTTGTAAATGCATTTCAAATAAATATAGAAAGACAATAATTCTAATTCTTTATAAATAAAACAATATTACTGGCTAGCTGCGCCACGCTGATTTATTCGTGTCAATGTTGGGATAAAATTCAAAAATTTAACAGCTTGTTAAAGTACAATAAACATAGACTTCCTTACAAATTTATTTATAATATTATCAGGATCTAATAAATTTAATTCTAATCAATATATGTAAGTATTGAAGGTAACTCAAGCAATTTTACGCACCTTTTTATCGCGAATAATATCCGTGTTCCTTTACCGTAACGTTGAAGTCTTTTGTATGTAATAGTGAAGTTATGTCAGCGTTCGTCATATTGATAAGCATACTAGCTGCGTCCCGCGGTTTTCACCGCGTAGATCACGTACTTGTGTTAATACTGGGATGAGCCTGCCGGAATGCCAAGTTTCAGCCAAATCGAAACAGTAGTTTTTGCTTGAAAAAGCGACAAACATTGGTACTTACCTAACAAACATTCGCGTTTTTGAGTAATTTAAAAGTAAATAGAAGTTTATTTCTGTTCCAACCACATTAAGCACAATCCCGTGTTAGAAATTAATAGAAGCATTTTAAATAAGAACTATTGACGCTTGTTTCTAAAAAAATTTTTAACTAACAGTTACGTAGATATATTTTTCAAACTCAATGGTTATTACAAAAACCATTGTTAGTATTTTATTTATAAATGGTGAAAGATATGCTTATCACCGAATTATTTACGGCTACTTACCTTTGAACCGTTAAATAGACTATGGTTAGTCAACTTTTGGAAGATGATTGTATTATACAGACATTTTAATGCTTGCAATGTTAAGATTTCAGCAGAATCATTACGCGAATTTAAACCTTAGCCGTTAGGTTATAAGATTAAAAATAGCTAGATCTTAAATGTTATAACATGAATGAATGCGATTATTAAGAAAGACGCTATGAAATACTCGTGTTGTTAGTGTTGCAATGTTAGTTAATTATAGACATATATAGATAAAAAATAAATTTTTAGTGTATGTGTTTCATTTTTTTATTTTTTTTCTAAGAAACTAAACGAAAGACCAAAAGTACATAACATTTTGCTTTTGTAGGTATTTTGGACAAATGTAAACGAAGTTTTTTATTAAAAATTTTATCTGCATTAAAAAAGTTGTCCCGCGTCTATAATGCCTATCTAGATTTTTCGATATTAAAGTCTGCTTTTTAGCGAGCTTCCTAACCAAACAAACATAATAAAATTGTTTTCATTTAAAAAATCCTCAATTTTTAAATGCATAACCCAATAGTGAACTGTCATTGATAATTCCTATTGTTGAATAATCCCTGAGGTAAGTCGCGTCAGGCCAGCTAGAAGCCTATGAATAGATTTAAAGACTGGGTGACTAAGACGACAATCGAAATGTTACATCAATGTCAAATGTATCACGATACACTGCGTCCGTCTTGAATTGATACGGTCTTAGCATTAAAAGAATGCAGTGGAAACCGGCTATTGTTAGCACAATATTAATGCAATATTAATAAAAAATATAATTCGATTTATTAGGGGTAATATTAATCCTACGACATACATGAATTTTGGCTTTCTGTGGATCTAATAACTTTCAAAAACCTTTCATTGGTTCGTCCACAAACAATTTAATAATCATACTAGATTTTAATTATTGAATTATTAAAAAAAAGTTTAATTATGTTCTAGACTCTATGCTCTTACAATGGCACTCAGAATGGACATTAATTATTTAAATATAAAATCGCTTATTTCAAGCAATGTCATTGCAAACCGGGTCGTAACCTCGTTGGTACGGACTGTCGCATTGTTTCAATATCCACGACCTGGCAACATATTCAAATCTAGTTTCCAACATATCTAAAAGTAATATCAATTTCCAGTTCCATACTTAAAGCCTAGACTTTAGTCTAGACCAGTGGTTCTTAACCTTGTAGACATGAGGGACCATTTGTTAAAATTTCTCTTATGTCACGGACCACCTATTTGCTTTATGAGTATACCTACATTATCTGAGTGTCAATAAATAAACGCTCGTTCTATGTATCTATAAAAAATGCGTAAAATTATTCAATATATTTTTTATTTATTGTAAATGCGCATTATACATATTTATAAATGTTTATAGATTTTTGTGACTGCATACTTTACTAATTTTTAAATTTTTGCTTATATTTTTTTTATATGTTTTTGCTTTGCGGACGACCACTAGAGATGCTTCCAGGGACCACCAGTGGTCCGGGGACCACTGGTTAAGAAACTCTGGTACACACATACAAGTGGAAAGTCGTTACAAAAAACAACTAACTTGTCCATAACAATAGCATGCGGAATGCTCTAACAATTCCAATAAGTTTCGTTTTCATAGGAACCGGTCGACTCTCACTTTCCATATAATTTTATCAGCCGGTTCTAAAGGAAATCATAATTTTCTCATAACTCATACGCGTGTTACTCAACCACTGTACTGTTAGCATTCTTAGTAACATTCCAAACGTAAAAATTCCGAGGGTATTTTATACTTAAACTTCTCAACGAATTTAATTGAAGTTTAGCCCCTTTTTTTAGTAAAAATCGGATACCGTGTTCTCCTCGGGGGAGTAGGTAGTTATGTGGGCATGCATAAAATGTTGCCTCTACCGACTAAAACCCACCGGAGTTCCTTCGTGCACTTACATAGAGGGATGTGCTGGGACACATTAGCTGTCATGAGAGATAGGTTAGACACTATATTGACAGATAGCAAAATGAGTATTTCAGTAGAAAACGATGCCAGTTACAAAAGCCAGTCATGGCTAGTCATATGTAAAGAATCAAAAAAATATTAGCTATAAAAAATTAGGTTACGCGTTTTTTTTTTACTTTCAATTTGCGTACGTATTTCATCAAGGTCTTTCTTTAATTGCAACTTAATAAGTAAGAATGCAAAAAATAATTGTTTGATAAAGATACGATTAATATAAAGCCTGCATAATACCTACGCATCTATTTGCAACTTTTAGTATTAAAAATATTTAATTTCAAAACTTTTTCACGACGCAATAATGGCGCGAATCGTTCGTTCAATCGAACGCTTCCTTATTCAAAATTTACAAAAAACATTTTATTCGCATGGCAACACTGAAAACAAATAAAAACTATAATAAATATCACGTTATTTTTAATAGCAATAGTTTGCAACGTGACCTTTAGGTAATCTGCTGACCTTTAAGTTGCATTTTTTGTTACATAAGTATTTAGTAAGCTCGGTTTGATGCGTGTTATGAGGTTTGGTAATAATGGGTTATATGCATTGAAACTATCGTGAATACTGCTGTACCTACCCTACCCGAAATCTTACAGCTTACACCTAACATTTTTTTGCCTAACAATGGTTGGTCGTACATCCAGAAATGTTTAAAAAAAATAATTATGTAAATCGGTTCAGTTGTTATCGAGTTATGCGCTTAACAATATATTTTGCTATTCATTTTATCTTATAGGTTAATTATGAAATGTATAACATGTCTTGCTTGCAATTAAAATGAAATATTTATGGGTGATTTAGTAGCTATGTTTAAGATTCCCTTTGCTTTATATGATCTGTGTTATTTTCTGGTATAGAAGACTATTCTATTATCTATGGAGGAAGGTGGATCAAACTTTCTTGTCAGATAAAGGAAAGATCTTCGACCAGTCGAACTGACTGGTCATTAAGCCCAACGCGTTCAATATCAAAAAGTGGTATATATACTGTCTCAAAAAAATATCATAAGCGCGATTCAGAACTCGCCGCATTAGCGGTCACTACACAATATGTATCTATGTATATAGTTTCAAAGGCTAGTAAGATCGCGTGTAATGTATCGACAACGGATAGTGGTGACAGCGTCGCGCTCTACTTGCTACGAGTAGAGGAATTCCTACTGAATACCGGTGCTATATTGTTGATCTAACATACGATTTACTTGTATTATATAGATTTATTTAAGACTTTAAAGGAGTAATTTAAGTTTGATCGGTCGTGGGTTTGTAGCGGCATCGTCTATTGAGTATGTTATTATTTGAGTGAATTAAGAATTTATTTTTTAACTTGTTAAAATGTTAATAAATGATATTAAAATATCTTACGACAATTGATTGAATTGGATGAATTGCCGTTTGTGATTTTAAAAAGGATGATGATCAGACGATTTTACATTTTGAATGTGTTCAAATAGTTTTGAAGTCAACTGAAAAAAAGTATGAACATATAGCTTTAAAATATTCGCTATGAGCTTAATCATTGGTTGACTCATTGCAAAGCTATGTATAATAATAATAACCTTTTCATTTAAATACTTGTTTTATTAATCGATGCAAATAATAGCATTATCAATAGTTTATATTAACATAAAATACAAACTAATTTGAAATACTTAAAATATAAGAAATATTCTGAGACAAATAAAGTCGTTAATATGTACCTACTTTTTATTTTTAATCGCTTCTATTAAGCGTCTACGTTTTTTGATAGCTTTAATTTGATTAATTTAAATAGTAATGGTTTAAGCTTTAAATACCAATATTTTTATTTGGCCTTTTACTAAGGTTAATTTACATATAGATATTATTTTTTTTCGTACTTATTTATTTTTATATTTCATAACAGCTTTCGAATGGGTGAACCGATTGAGTTTAATCCAATTTTGAAAATAGCATGAGAAAGGAATACAATGACTCTTCTACACTCTGCCCATAAAGACGACATTAAGACAAGAAATTTTCTACCCCTAAAGTAATTCGATCGACAGTTAATGTTTTATTATATAAAAAGCATAATCGCTTGCAGTCGTGCGTAGTACGTAGAAAGCGACTTTCGTTGAGAGAATGCAGCAGGAATCAAACCCGGTGTTACGCAACAGAACACCTTAATTTGCTTACCACTGACCATATACTCTTACGTGTTTACGAGACTCGACAGTCGAGATTTTTTTGTTTCATTGCAATGCGGTAAAGTATGTGTGTGAATGTTTTTTTATTCCCACGAGCTTTTAAATGAGCAAATTTAAGGTTTATACGTATTTGAAACGTTTTTATTTGAATTGGATATATTTCGTGTTAGTCTTAAGACAGACATGAAAAAATCCATTTTGTAATGGTAGAAGAACGAACAGCGGTCCCGTATGCAATATTTTAGACTCAATTTTTTCATTTAATCTATATATATAGTCTTAAAGTTATTGTTATAGCGTCCTTTGATCTATAACATTAAAAGCTACATTGATAACTTAGTCAAAGTCCAAAGTATCTTTATACAATTAGGCTACATAAAGTAACACTTTTGAATCGTCATGGTATTACAAAACATTTACCACTTCTTCTTTCAACCGTATCTATTTATATTTTTTATAACATTATATAGTCTTCAGTCGTTATTATCTTACGTACGAAAAATTTATATATCTTTTAGTTACCATAACACAAAATTGTTACGACACAAAACGTGGCTTAACCGATAACCCTATTCCATAACAACAATACCTTAAGACCTATACATTTATTCATAATCAGTAGTTTAAAACCGAATCAATTAAACAAATTAAAGCCAATACGCGCTTACAACACGTAGGATTGGAATGGTTTCGTGTTCCGAGTGAGGCAATGCGTGTTGTAACGCCACCGAGATTTGTATAAAAAATATACTCAGGAGTCTTATAGAGAAGTTACCGGGATTTTTATTTAAAGCAAACAACATACAGGTGTTGGGTCTATAGTAGATACATACGTAACATTACGTAGTATAAAAGAAAGTCGCTCTCTTCTGTCTGTTTGTATGTGTGCTTTAAAACTACGCTACTGATTTTCATGCAGTTTATTAAAATTGATATTATATGTATGTATTATAAATATAAACCTTCCTCATTAATCATTCTACCTACAAGATAAAGTAAAAAAAACTAAAACCCAACTACGACAAAAAACGACGCTGAAAAAGTATAAAAGTACCCCATGAATACAGGTAAAGTCACAAGCAAATGCTAGTAATATATATATATATATTCGAAATGTACAAGTGAAGCGCTTTAAAATGATACCAAACACGGCATATCTAGCTTAACTTTATTTTTTTACTCTGTATATTTTGTACGCTAGAGGGCGCCACATTGAATTTGGTGAAAATCTATATAGCCTATAACCAGCGGACAATTAAGACGCTTCTAATGATATGTCATTTGTCGAATTCTGATTAGTGGTTTAGAAGTTACGAGGGAACAGATGAACATACATACATACATACATACATAGCCTGTCAAAATCATAACCCTCCTTTGGCTTTGCCGTAGTCGGGTAATAAAAAAATCAGCGTTAAAATCCGTTGCGCAGTTTCGTAGATCTAAGCAAACATAGACGTAAAAAGAACTTTGTTATATAATATGTCGTAATATAATACTATTTGTATGTTATTCCGTCATTTCTATTCAATTCTTAAATTCTATCTCGTCTTTGAGACAATAGATTTGCTAAGATCTTTTGTTATTTACATATGAAGAAATCTCTGAACCGGCGGAAGCGTTCGAATTATTCAAAAACCATGAAATTATACAGAACAGTTAGTTATTACTTTGTTACCTAAGTTATCGCTTCGCTTACGTCAAGTTGCATAAAGTTATAACATTTTATGTATGTTCATACTTCATGTTATTTCATTGAAGGCGTGCTCTGTCGATATTTT
>JADANM010006310.1:729688-771033 GCA_026213755.1 Eurema hecabe | reverse complement strand
TTATGAAACAGTTAGCTTGCCTCAATAGATAGCGGTTCTTATATAGACAATTAGTTCGGGGTGACATTTGAATACTAATGAGAACTGAGTTAGGTGTGAACAATATGGATACAGCTAGCTGTTGCCCGCGACTCCGTCCGCGAGAAATTTTATATAAAATTAGACCCCCCACAACTTCCTCCCCTTATAACACTTTTTTTCAGTTAAAAAGTAGCCTATATTTTTTCTTAGGCTTTAGATCATATGTGTACCAAATTTCATTATAATCAGTACTGTAGTTTTGGCGTGAAAGCGCAACAGACAAACAGACAGAGTTATTTTCGCATTTATAACAAAAAGTTTGAATAATTTGCACTAGAGAATAAGAGTTTGTATGATAATTCTTCCTTATGACCTTGAGTTGGAAATTTATATCAGTTTTAAAAACATTTCTGTATCTAATATGTACATTCTATAGGCTCTTAAAGAGACTGGAAACTACTTATTTTTGCATCAAAAAACCTTTTGATTGTTAATATATCTATGAATAAATTATTTCAAAAGTTAAGCAAATTGATAAAACAAATAAAGTCAAATTTTGGGTCGCCACGGGTCAACGCAATCGTTGGTTATGTAAGTGACTTCGAAAAGGCCTTGTTCCGTCATGTTTACTTATTTTTTGAAACCTTTGGTTTGCCCTCAAACATTTTATGAATCGTTATATTAACGTATTAGTATGAAATAATAAAAGAACTTCATATATTATGTTAAAAACGTTGAATTGTCTATGTGTTTTGATAAATCGAGCGTTTTTTTTTAAATTTGGACGGTAAAAAAATCTGAAATTAAACAAATTACAGATATTTATTGTTCAAACAAAAGAATCTCTGTATTATTTTTTTTCTTTTAAAAACGTATGTTCGTTGTTATAAATTTTCAATTTGTATTATTTTAGTCACAGTGTGTATAGAAATAAAGTGATAATGATTAAATTTGTTTGTCTACAGGGAAACACATCATGGCTGACGCTGCTGACTGTCTTTGTAGCGTTTGTAGCCCCAGGTTAGTAATATACAAATTTCAGTTAAAACTCCTCTTTATCATAATAATAAAGCCCTTAATTCTTATCATATCAATAAAATATTTTTAATACTGATACATATAACTGTGATTAGAATATGTAAAGTTATTGTTAAATAATAAGAGTAACAATTATAAAATATATATATTTTTTGTTATTATTTACAATTGTATGTTCTAATTTTAAAAAGAGCTGCTATCAGAGTTTCTTGCCGGTTCTTCTCTGTAGAAACTGCCTTCCGAACCGGTGGTAAATCTTTTATAATACCATGACGATTCAAAAGTGTTACTTTATGTAGCCTAATTGAATAAAGATACTTTCTCACTCAAAAAAATCTAACGTGGTCTCTTTAAATGTAGGGATTAATAATTCAAATAGTACTCAATCGATATATTAACAAGAGCACAATTGAATTCCGGTCGAAGTATTTTATCAATGATAATATAATCTTTTCCCCAAGGATCGAGTACCGATAGAATACTAATGTATATTATTCTGTGTTCCTTGTCAGGTCATTCGAGACCACGGACCATTGTTCTAGGCACAAAAGAACGAAGTGTCCATATATGGGACGCCCACAAACACCATGTGAATCGCATTTTGTATGCACAAATGCACTAGTTTTTATTAACACAGACTATAAATAGAACTTAGGTTATATTTTATTGCTAGGCATACTCTGTGGTATTTATTGTATCTATGTATTTTTTAAGTTTAATTTAAAATTATGGAGTTTTTCGTTATTAAATAACTAGTTAAATATAATATATAGATACTTAAAGTACAAATAGACTTTATTATGTTTTCTTCATAAGTAAAATATTGTTATTAATATCTACTGGTATAATTTATTTCAGATTTTTAGTTTTTTAGTGTTTAGCCAATTTTTCTCAAATGTAAAACCTGATTGTGGAGAAAAAAAATTAATAAATCACCGTGCGACAACAACATATCTAATTAAAGTATTTCTTTAAAACAAACATGTTTCAACAACAAACAATGAAACGAACATCGCTGGAATTATCTTAAAGCTAATGCAAAACACATCTTATCTAAACAAATAGTAATCCTGTCTCGATCGTATATTCCGTACGGCCCTCGGAGGCCAACGATCGTATAATGACCAAACAATGGCGCATTGTTCGGTCAACCTCCTGTGAAGCCTTTTTGTTAGTACTTAGGAAATGTAAGGCTCTGTAAAAAGTTTATATAGTAGTTTCACTTTTACTACTTTAGTACTTAGTTTACTTCAAGTTTTAGTTTAAGTTATTTAACTTAGGTCGTCAAGTAAGACAAGCGCGAAGGCCTTCAAGAAATTCAAGTTATCAACTTATTTATGTATTCTTAGTTTAGCTACTATAACTTTATGTAAAACATTGATATACGCAAACAGACAGACAAGTAATATGTAAAATAAATACAACAGCAATTGACAGATTAAACTTGTTATAATATAATGGTGGCAAAATAAATTCAATATCTATAACTTAAAAAAACTCCATTGTCATCTAACAAAACTTAAATAAATGCTTTAATCTTTTGTTTGAGTTTGAAAATTCGAATTCTGTCTGACATTTAACTTTTTTACTCACAATCCAGCATGAAGGTTTTATACGAAAAATAATTAAAAACTTTTTTCTTCGCAGCTCTAGCAAGCTCACCCCGCGTGGTGTGCTACTACACAAATTGGTCGGTGTACCGGCCCGGTACAGCCAAGTTCAACCCTCAGAACATCAACCCCTATCTTTGCACGCATTTGGTGTACGCCTTCGGAGGCTTCACTAAGGACAACACGCTTAAGCCTTTTGACAAGTACCAGGACATCGAAAAAGGTTAGTAAAAAATGTTTAGCATAACTTTTTTCTTCGGTAAGCCAGGTATATGAAAGTAGCCTGTATTGGTGGGCAAAATCATCTTTATACAGTAATAAACAATAGTAACCTTCCCCTTAAGGCAGTACTCTCTTCTACATTCTTATGTCTAAAGTTTTAAAAAGAGATAACTTCAGGAGATGCCATTAAACTTATCTAAAACACGTAGGAATATATACTTCGTACTACTAGTGTAATTGATATTAATTAATAAGTAATTGATATTGTATATAAATATTAAATTAACCAGGTGGTTATGCCAAGTTCACTGGTCTGAAAACATACAACAAGAATTTGAAAACTTTGCTGGCGATTGGAGGATGGAATGAAGGCTCCTCCCGTTTCTCTCCCATGGTCGCAGCCAAGGACAGGAGGAAGGAATTCGTGAGGAATGTTATTAAGGTAAGGAATTTTATTAGTTGGTGATTACTTTTTTGGGTCATTAGCCTTTATCGAAGAAGTAGTCTATAATAAAGAATATAAATAAAGATTTAAGGGAGCTCCCATACAATACACGCGATTTTTTCTGTTTGTTTTGTCATAACGACTATAATCAGGGCAATATTCAGATTAGTAACAAATAATCATTAATTAAGGTATACTCCCGTACAACAAACGTGATTATTTTTCTCGTTTTCGCCCAACAGTATATCAAAGTCGTTTGAAATATACACTGACTTCATAATTGAGAAATATAATATTTGACTATCAATGAAATTTTATCCGAGTCCAACTTGCATTTTTCGTTTTATCCACGTATACGCTTCTGAAACAACAAAAAGATGTACCTACGGTATTTTTAATTGAATCCTTGGCATTCAGAGAGTGAGGATCTTGACATTAAGTGACAGAATCTTGCAAGAATTTAATGGGACTTGAAATGGGCTCGCTGACATTTTGTTTTGCCTAGCACAGGCATTTTTTGGGTCCTTATTCAGACTGACATCTAAAATGTTCCGATAACTAAGGTCATTTGAATGTTTGATTGAAAATTATGGTTTTAATTAATATTACGACAATAATAATTTCTTTTTATATTAAAATTATTTACATTGACAACGCTACTAGCCTTATATAAGCGTTCCTAGTTTTTATTAGAGAAGGGTAAATCTAATGATAAAAAGGATACCCAGTTAACAAATCTTTAAAGATGGAAATTGTCCTCCGGAATGCCGTTATAATATGCCGAGTTTGGGTGAAGCCAAACGAGCGTAATTTTATGAGTTGTGATTCGCGAAATTTCGGTCGCGAAATATCTGCTGCATTTGGTTTCATAAAAAAAATCAATTTGTACGACACGACGACGCAAAATGCCAGATGCAGCAGATATTACGCGACCGAAATTTCGCGACTCACAACTCAAAAAATTATGTTCGTTTGGCTTCACCCTTTGATAGCACCCTCACGCGAGTCTACTAAATTAATTCACAATTCTCTTTAATAAAAAACCCTATTTCATAGACTTCATTACATCTTAACTAGCTATGTTGGGTAACATTAATCAGTTTTCTCATTAAATGTCGACTTGAAAGTACGCTTTCTACGCATTATATGTTATTATGGGACGGATATCTTGTTGTACTGGTATACTGAGACAAACATACAAACATATTAAACTACATTTTTTTAAAATTATGAAATGAAAATTTCTTTTTTAAACATTATATTTAATTCCAATTTCCTAACAGTATTTTTATCGTAATTTTGATATAAAAAATTGATTTAACGTGGTCTATTTATGAAAAAATCACGTCAAAAAAATGTCTGCCAATTCTTAGATGAATTCCTAAACTAAAAGTTAATGTACAAATATATTGCGTAAAAATGTTATAAATAAGTTAAATTATTAAACACTATGTCTGTTATATAGTTCGAATAATTTAACAGTTTTTAAGGATTAACACATCGTATCAAGCTGTGGTTAAACCGTTCCGTAATGTTTAAACGATATTTCATTCGAACGACTTTCTTGTACGTAATTACAGAGAGTGATACTAGCCTCTGATTACTTAATGGGTCTAGATTATTGGATGTTGCGTTTAACGTTTTAATTATTTCTTCTTAGTCTTGTATGCGTGGGAATTTGTACTTTGCTTCCTAAAATTAAAGTAGTTTTTTTTTCTCAATATTTTATATTTAGCCGCTTTAGACGTGTTACTGATATTCGTACGTTTAATAGAATGAGACAGTTTTTATCTTAATACATATAAATTATAACATATACATATAAATACATATAAATTAGGTGCCACGTTGTCCCCGATTAACTCCTAAACTTTTAAATTAAATTTGGACAGTTGCACAGCAACAACAGTTTGACGCAACTTAAAATATAGGCTTACATCCCGCTTTTGCCCCGGGAAGGGGAATATGCGAGGAAATACGAGGGTAAAACTGCGGGACCCAGCTAGTTAATATATAATTAAGTTAAGTAAAGAATTAATTTGACTTAATATTAACCAACTTTTGTGTTACAGTTTCTAAGACAAAACCACTTCGATGGTTTGGATCTGGATTGGGAGTACCCTGCCTTCAGAGACGGTGGGAAGCCGAAAGACCGTGAGAACTACGCCAAGCTCGTGAAAGAGTTACGAGAAGAGTTCGAGAGAGAGTCGGAGAAGACTGGCAAAGCTCGTCTCTTACTCACCATGGCGGTTCCAGCTGGCATTGAATATATTGAAAAAGGATTCGACGTAAAGACTTTGAATAAGTAAGTATTAATTTAATGCTTTAAAAATGTATTTAAGGAAAATAATTGTTGGCTATTTTTTGAATATTTCAATGTTTTGGTCTGCGATGTTTTTAATACCTGAGTATATTAAGTTATCAAGGAAGTTATATGCTTCAAAAACACAGGTAGACTAATTATAAGAGATCGGTTTGTTAAACAAAGTATAACTTGAGAAAAAAATAATTCGTTTAGGGTTCCGTAACTTAGTCGTAGTTTGCGTAAAAATAGATACTGTCTATGTAATTTATAGACAAACAACAAAAACAGCTTATTTCGATATCATATTCACGTTAATCTAAGACTTACTACTAAGATCAAATGTAATAACTAAATAAAATAGGCACTATGAAAAATATATAATTATCTTATTATGGAACCCACAGTTAGCAAATCTGTTTTGTACATGTCCATTTATTTAATAGTAGTCTAAGATAAAGGTTACCGTTTTTATAGCACAAAAGGATACCTTTTTATACCTCGTATTCTACTTAAGAATGTATGGATAAAAATACTAGTCAATAACAATAATTATATAGTCAATGCTACAACGCTTCTTAAAGGTCAATATATCCAGTTAGCAGAAATACATCTTGCCGGAAATCCTCTATTGTGACTGCTCATCTGTAATAATTTAATAATTAATAAATGCAATGACAGTTTTTGAAACTTATATATTTCAATTTTAAATTAAACCCGACCAATACACATTGTAATTTTTTTGTGTCATAAATTCTGTCAACTTAACAGCTCGGAATTCACATTTTTTTATATCTGTAACAGAATCTTAGCTACTGACAACTAATAGTCAATATTTTAATTTTATTTGAAAATTTGGTATAAATTGTACGTTGTTAAACTTAATATCAATTATCTATTTATTATAAACACATTACCTGCGTAAAAACTGATTGCAAAAATAATATAATAACTAGCTATTGCCCGCGACTCCGTTCGCGTGGACTTTCATATAAACTGTGACCCTCCCTTTCCTCCCTTATAATCCTCAAAAATTGTAGCCTATGTGTTATTCTGATGTATAAGCTATATTGTGGTAAAGTTTCATTCAAATCCATTCGGTAGTTTTTACGTGAAAGAGTAACAAACATCCATACATCCATACATCCATACTTACAAACTTTCGCCTTTATAATAGTAATAGGATAGGATAGGATAGCAACGAATCATTAGTACTTTCAATCTAGAACCAACGTAAGTAGTCACCTCTCTGATATGTGGTAGGTACACGAACATTACAACATGTCAACCAGTGACTTATGTTCATGGCTATCCACGATATGTATCGGCTTTATACGTTTCGAAACGCACGATTAATATCAAATCTCTATCGGATACACTAGTTCTCATACAGCGGATGTTAAAGTACATAAAATGTAATAACAATTTAAACTAAAGAGCAAATGGCCACTTCAAGGAGTTATAGAAACCATTTTCGCGTCATTCAAATACACGTTCTTAATAACTTCCTTTGTGAAACTAGATTTTTCGTTTCTTTCGTGTTTATCATAATCCCAAAAATTTATTTATCATATTTGTGATATAAGAATAATAATTGAAGAGTTCCTGTCTTAAAGAACTACAAACATCCGAAAAAAACTCCCCGTTCCTAGAAGAATACAGAGATAAAAGTATCCCATGTATTAATCCAATCCACATCTACATACCAAATTTTAATTAAATCGGCCCATTCGTTAAAGAATAACAAACACATATCATAATGGATGTGTGTTTGTTACATACATTCTCAAACTTTCACATTTAAAATATTAGTAGGATTCATACATATTACATACCTACCCAAAATACCGTCACGGTTTAAGTAACGTAATTTAAACAATCAGAGTGTAAAGCGACTAGAATTTGTTCACACCCTCACGTGAAGTGTGCCAATGTGTCGCAGCTTTAATTTCATGGTCACTGGTCAGAATACAGGTCACGTGACGCGAGTCACTAAACATCGAACACTGAAATAAATTAAAGTAATATAGTCGGTATAAAAAATCTAAATCAGCAATAAAATAGGTCTTTATTTATCGATGTAATAATGAATAGAAGTACTAGGTATTAAAGCAACAAGATGATAACAAATATTGTAAAAAAAACTTAGAAATCTATACTACGGAGTTTCACAAACAATTTTTAAGTTTCAAACAAAATGAGTCTGCAATTAAATTTAAAAGCATAAAGCCTAGAAATAATTATTACAATTTTTTACGACAAGAAAGTCAACAGCATTACAAATCTATTTTTACCTTCATCAGGGTCCAAAAATGATATCAATTATTTAACATCGTCACGCGAAATGTGCCAACATGTCAAAAGATTTCATGGTCATCGGTCGTTCGGTTTCATGGTAGCAATTGCTGTATGCTTAGTGTCACTGATCACGCTTGCGAAACGAGGTGTTACTAACACTTAATTCTTATTCCAATGTCATGTTAGGTAACCGAATAACGTGTGTTATTTAATTTAAATGGTAATAATATGATAATTGGAATCTTTAATTCGCCTTTGTAGTAGCAAAAGCTCCGGCTTAAACGATATTATCGGAAATTACTTATATGTATTTATAGTTAAATTACATTGTAAACGATGACAGAGCCTTAATGTTTTCATGCATCAATGACTTGTTTAAACAAAAGCTTTGTATGATGTCATCCAGTGTTTTGTGATGTGGTGACAATAATCCATTATTTTGCATATGAATAGATTTTTTTGTAACCCCCATTTATTAACCGCCATTAGGACCTCAAAATTTTAACAAAGCGAAGCCAAAGTTAATAATTACTTATTTCGTGACATTTAAAAAATTTATTTTTGTCTAAGGGAATTAAACAAATAAAAATTGCACAAATTGAAATAAGCAAGAAAGTGCATGAAGCGATTACGTGCGATTAGTTCTGCAATTTAGATGTGAAAGCATAGTTTATAGATAAACACAGTATTTGTAATATTAGTAGGACAGACAACACAAGGTAGGGGAGGTCACAATTGTCGTTAGTAGGAGCAAAACATCTTTCTTCACATATCGTTAAGTCGCCTATCATTGCGTGATGTATTGCTCAATGCAATGTTGCAATGTAAAACAATGGGTGCATGATTTTGAATGCTTAATCGTCGTGTCAGTGGAAAACGGCTTCACGAGTGCATTGCCAGTCTTTAAAAAAAGGGAAGGATTTGTGTTAAAAAGGAATAAGGTTGGGATAAACGAAGGGAAGAAGGATTAATGGGGTCTCTTTGTTCTCACTTACCGAAGGAAACGCAATGACATCACTGATGATATAGAAGGGTGGTACCACCCCGGGCGAGTAAATCCAATTTGGATGAAATTACTGGAAAAATATCTGCGGCAATGTTTGCTTGTGTACTTATTAAAGAAATTCAAACACATCGCACATTAAACCTACATATTTTTTCTTACATAGGAGTCTATTTATTATTCTTAAGAATAATAAAGAATAACATTGAAAAAATTCGAAGCTTTTAAGATATTATTTTGTAATTATGTGTGTACTTACGTTAATTTAATTACTTTGTCAATAAAAGATGAGGTCATATTCAGAAACCTCTAAAAATACCATAGCAGTAATTACTTTTATGATTTATAATACAATCAAGATGTATAATTTAAATTACTATAAATGTCATAAGGAAATGCTTAATAGGCCTACTATCTTTAAAGCTGACATCACCGTGCCATTTTCGTCTATAATTGAAAAAACCACCAATAATAATAGTGTGTTTAACATACCAATAAATTTAATATTTATAACTCCACTCGGTGCTTATCAATACATAGTATAAAACAATGTCGCTATCCGCCGTCTGTCTGTCCCTATGTTTGCTTAGATCTTTAAAACTGCGCAACGGATTTTGATGCGGTTTTTTTAATAGATAAGGTGTTTCTTAAGGAAGGTCTTTGTGTAATACATGCGTAAATGCAGGTAAAACCGCGGGGCTCGGCTACTATTCTATATTATTGAGATAAATGTTTCTATATAAGTTTTCTCGTATTTTTATACTAATTTGGTGTGTTACAAAACATATAATCCTGATGTGAATTGTTAACAAATTGTTGGGAATACTTAAATAGTTCGCTTAACCTTAAAGGATGTGCTGTATTCAAATTTTGTAGCTTTGATCAAAGAGAATTATAAATATTTGTACCTAAGTAATAACTATATATACGATACTAACATACACGCATAATAAAAATACGTAGCATTTTATCGTTCTTGACCAACTCATTAAGAAGAGTCTTTAAATGGTTACTACCGTTTACTAAAACAGCATTTTCGACTCCTTGAAATAGCTTCCTTACCGAAGTGTGGGCGACGTTAATAATGGTTTCCAAATTAGTAGATAGATCTTTGTCTTTTGGTATAATTATACGTGGTTAGAAGTCTTCTAAGTATTTATTATGCTACTAAATGTGGAAGTATTACCTCACTTGTATGGTATGTGGATAAGCAACCTGTTACACTTGTCATATAGCGATGTTGCCAATTTCGTTTGGACATAAGATATATTTCATATCACGTAGGTAATATTGATCTGTTTTGATTTTAAGCTATGGCCGGATGTTAAAATTACGTGAATTCTTGGTGTTAAGATATTACGGAATAACCTTATAACGATAACATTATTTTTTTTCAGATAGGAATACACTTTTAGTTAATTATGTATGTTGACTTAAGCTATGATAATATGATTATATTATTTTAGCATTAAACTCAGTCAGAAATATTGCATAGTTTATAGCATTTCAATTCTTTATAAAGTACCATAATTATGATAGCGAAGATTCATTCAGCTTATTTGCACAGTTTCTAACCCTACTCTATATACATAATGTTCATCTTATACCTAACAAAATTAATCTTCAATTTTTTCTTTCAGATACCTTGACTGGATGAACTTGCTGACGTACGACTATCATTCAGCATTCGAGCCCGCAGTCAACCACCACGCACCACTATATCCCCTTGAGGAACCCAACGAATACAGTGTGGACAATGAGCTCAATATTGTAAGTTTTTCATACATATTATGTATAGACAGACACAGATACATGTGTATATATAGACCCGACTTCATTCACTCTTTACTTATTTTACTATAGGGTTACAGCCCTATACGCTAAACTTTTTTTTCTTTGCTTAAGAAATTTAGGCACTCGATTCGATTTAGGCACGTTTCTATCTAAAATTTGTCATGTGATGACTGCATTTCCTAACTTTCAAATAAACAACAATGAGTTATTTGCCCTAAAGTTAATATAAGCATACTTTTCCAGGACTATACAATCAAGTTCTACCTGGAGAATGGCGCTGATCGAGACAAATTAGTCCTGGGTATCCCCACTTACGGCCGATCCTACACTCTTTTCAACCCTGATGCTGTAGAGATAGGCTCCCCAGCAGATGGACCTGGCGAACAGGGCGATGCTACCAGGGAAAAGGGATACTTGGCTTTTTACGAGGTAAGAGGAGATTTACTCAAGAATAAAGAAGTTAAAATGAGTTGTATTCTTTAAGATGATATGAGGCTTGACTCACAATTATAATAAATGAAACAATTGCTCAATTTTTGACTAACCATGTCAAAATAATAATGGATATAAAAGTTGAACTGTAAATCCTGATTAAAATCTTTATGTGCATCTTGCATCACTATCTCTTATCTGGTCATTATAAATTCATATAGAAGAGCTCCCTTTGATCCGTTTCTAAACAAACCTAACTTACAGATTTGCGAAGCACTCAAAGGCAAGAGCAAGAAACGTGCCATAGATTCGGACGAGGATTCGGAATCAGAGGAAGAAGAAGAAGAGGAAGAGGAATGGACTGTGATGTATCCCAACAAGAACGCGATGGGACCAGTGGCGTATAAGGGCAACCAGTGGGTCGGGTACGATGATATAGATATCGTGAAGAAGAAGGCGGAGTATGTCGCTGAAAGTGGACTCGGAGGTTAGTTCTTCTCTTAGTTATGTACAGTTGTATACTGGTTGCATATTAAATCAAAGTGCAGAGGCAACCAATGAGTTAATAATAACGATAAAGTAAACATTGTAAAGAAGAGATTTGTATGATATTATATTAGATAATATTGCTCAAATTGACTGAACCCTTTCCCTTTCATAAAGTAGACGAAGATCATATTTTGGTATTTACTGTAGATCTTTATACTACTAACAAAGCTGGTAAAATATACGGAAGAAATTTAAGACTTTACGAGTTATCCATTAGAGTTACAAAGTCATATCGACTAGTAAGTAGCCATCATTAATTCTATAGCAATTCTATTAATTATTGAATTTATTTTTTAGGTATCATGTTCTGGTCCATTGACAACGACGACTTCAGAGGAACTTGTTACGGCAAACCTTATCCGCTTATTGAAGCCGCCAAAGAATCTTACATTGCCAAATTGGGGTGTGTATATATACCATATTTTATACCATTACCATACCATTTATACTATACCATTTTTTAATAATATATTTTATATTGGCTCTTGTATCTTGTACGTTTAACAATATTCTTGAAACTTTAACCGCAATGAATGCTGTTTTCCGCCAATTTCTAGCAGATATTTGTTTATTCTTGACATTGTCTTCGGTACTTCTATTTTAATTTTAATGTCGTCACTTAACTGTAGATAATGCTAATATTATATGATTTAATGCAGATCAACCCAGAACACAGTGACTGAGTCCTCGAGACCATCTTCATCTGGCTCAAGCCGGAGAAGAAGACCCAAACCTCGCTCCAGTACCACAACCACAACCACAACAACGGCTAAACCCTCCACGAAGTATGTAGAAACTTTTGAAATTTTTAAGTCCCTTGACTTTTTTAGACTAATGAGGTTCCTTTACTTTTTTCTTCTTTTCTTTTTCTCTAACTTGATTTTCCCTTTTGATATTTAGAATATTAGTTCTTCTTTATCCTTTTATATTGTTTCTTGTTCTTAGTAATTCTTACTCTTCTGATTTATCCAATAAGTGTTATTTCTAAGGTTAATTGTTTACCATGAAGTAATTCGATTCGGTCAATTCTGGCATCGAAACTTTGCTTTCATTTAAGAGGGGAATTGCTTTGCTACATCAACATGTATGGAAATATCTACATTCTAATTTCTAAGCAAACACTAAATTGTTATTATGTTTTGTTTCAGGAGCAAACCTAAGCTTCTTGTCCAGAGTTCAACGCCGGCGTGGAACATTATAACTCCAGAACCACCGACCACCCCCGATCCTGGCTCTGGTAAGCTTTTACTATTAAAATAGTTCTTTTGATTAATATTGAAGTACCAATTGACGTTACCTTATTAGAATTCAAACTAAAAAGTTAGTTTACACATAATGTTCTTACAAGACAGACAACAAACAGTTGAGTGTTTAATATCATAGGCCAAAACAAGAGACTAAAATGTATTGATACTACTATCCTTAGAAGATCTACAAAAAATGTAGTCTATGAGTTTGTATTTTTCTTATGGATAATCCTGTTAAGTTGCATCTAAATAATACAGAAGATTTGCAAATTTAGTTACAAACGTACTTGTACATGTACGTGTATACATGGTGACTTACTTCATACTACCCTCTTTCCAGATTTCAAGTGTACGGACGAAGGGTTCTTCCCCCACCCTCGTGACTGCAAGAAGTATTTCTGGTGTCTCGACTCCGGACCTTCAGACTTGGGCATTGTGGCTCACCAGTTCACTTGTCCATCTGGTAAGCAATATTAATAAAGAACTACAAAGTATAATGAACTGCTAATGTTTACTTATGTCCATAGAACCAAGTACAATGTAATTTGTGCGTTATCTAGTTGCTTTAACACAAGTTCTGCTTAGCGCAGGAATAGATGACACTGTGTTAAAAGCGCCCTTCGATGTTATTAATTTCCATATAAATTAATAAACAATTAAAAATAGCGCAAACAAGAAAGACTATCTTGTTTGCGCTATTTTTATACACATATTATTCTTCAAATTACTACCATTTAGTATTGAACTAAATGTATGATTTATGTGACGCAATCTAATAACGATTATTTTATTAATTAATTTGCAAAATTTATCAAATAGTATAAAAATTGTTACTACAATATCTTCTTAACAAATCTCAACAGGTCTCTACTTCAACAAAGCAGCTGACTCCTGTGATTTTGCCCGTAACGTCCTCTGCAAAAAGCCAGCTGCCACGACCAAAGCGCCCACGACCAAGACCACTTTAACTACGACCACGACCACAACCACGACGACGACGACCAGAAGGCCCATAAGGCTCACGTCCAGAAGCTCGCTGCTGTTCAGAACTTCGACTACAACGACTACTACTCCTGAACCTGAGGTAATAACTTTTACATGTTAATAAACAGAATTTGATAATGAAGTTTTCAAAATCCGTTTATTAGATGCAAGGTCTAAAAATTATCCTCACAACCCAACAAATTTTAACAAAAAAAAACTTTATTGCTTCATAAAATTATAGTTCTCTTTAATAAACCGGCGAATTATAATAATTGTTCCCTTAGTTAGATGTTTATATAATATTGAATATTTAATGAATAAAGTAATAGATAAATAAATAAAACTATGCACAAAGAGACCAGCTGTAATAAATCTTTCTAATCCCTCAATTTTAAACTTAAATTCTTTTGTACACAGTTAAGTGAGGAAGAAGAAGAAGAGGAGTCTGAAGAAGTAGCGGACGACGCCGGTGAAGTAGACGCTGAAGACCCGAAGGTTATTAAGGAACTCATCGATCTTATTAAAAAAGTTGGTAAGTATCTGGACAAGACTCCTGTAGACCATTTACGAGTATAAATGTAAACTGCCAGTGTCCGCAATTTTCCGCAACCATACAAAACAATATGTAGAGTTTTAGGTACGTAATATTTCTATGTATGGTTTAATAGTGTTGATCAAAATACAATCATTAAATTTCCTTTTATTAAATAGCAAATAACATAATCATTGCAAAATTAAATTAAACTTTTTTAAATTCCTTGTTTATCTTTATAATCAAAATGCAAAAATTCTTGAACAGGAATTAATGATAGAAACAATTTTTCAGGCTTTATAAACTAGTAAATAAAATATTTTATATTTATTATACAGTATAAAACACATATTATGTAAATTCCTTATTAAAAGTGATTATTTTTTAACCAGGTGGTGTTGAGCAATTGGAGAAACAGTTACGTTTATCAGAGACAGGAGTGAGTCCAGATGGAGTAGTCACCACCACACCGTCAGCTTTCAATAAGAAATTGTACCAAAAGGTTCTTGAACAAGCTAGAGGGAAAAGCAAGTAAGTCTACCAGAGGTCTTAATGCTAATGTCGCCCAAAGTGTAATTTTTTAGAACGTTTCTTATTTTTCATTCAAGGTTTAAAGTTTAAGAGTATTTGGTAAAGCAAGGTTAGCAAGTCATTTAGTATATCAGAACTAAACATGGTTTTCCTGTGATAAATGTTGTTTTTCAAATTTTTGCAAGCAAGATAGATACTAGATAGTCTCAGTCAAATTTAGTGAAATGTTTCTTTCCTTCTTTTACTTAAATCTTAACCTTTATAACGTTTTCAGATACAACAGCAATAGCATTTCTGACAGTGTTCAAAATAGCCGTCGAGGGCCTCAAAACGCCGGACTTGAGCCCTCTGCTGATAAGGACAAATCATATAGGAAGGACAGGCCGCAGTACGTACTTTATGTGATTGACTTCCTAGAGGCAAACTCAGCTTAAAATTATCCAGAAAATCTTTTTGATATTACTTCAACTTATTTAGTACTTGATAAGTAACAGAATGTGAAATGGAAAACTTTGAAGTTGTTATCTATTTGTTGTCTTTAAATTACAATACTATACTTCAACATAAAAACATTAAAGAATTAATAACTTCTTCGTATTGGGACGTGAAGGGGGATGATCGTTTATTTTCATCAACAATGTGTCCTATATTATATTCCGTTTCTCACAGATATGTGACAATCAATCGGGGCAGACAATCTACCACAACTCCTGAACCAGAAGAGAGCCTAGAGGAGAACGAGAGCGGTTCTGAAGAAGTCCAAGAGCTGAGACCGAGGATCCTGGAAGCCGTCAGCAGCGTGGCCACTACTGCCAAACCATTGCAATATGTTAACATTAGAAGAGCTAGGCCGACTACTCAAAGTGATGTTGTTGAATCTGCCCCATCTAGGTAAATATTTCCTTTCAACTGTCGTATATTGTATTGACTCTTGAATAGATAAATTTCGAATTCATTAGACAGTTTTTTCTTTCCTTGTCACTGAACATGTAAAATAAGAGTATAAATACTATATACTATTATTAGAAAGTAATGCAATCAAATTCTGTTAAACCTTATTATAACAAATTTACAGAAACGCTCTATTTGAACGTGAACCCTTCGTCTCAGTATCTGAGACAGCTGGAGCAGTCGACATCAGCTCCAGACGGGAAACCACACCTGAATACGTTACCATCAGGAGAAGCAGACCTACCACCGAGGAGGCTTCCACTGTGGCGTAAGTAGATGACTTTATTATGATTAGAGTAAAGCTATAAAACTGTCGTTTCTGGGCTCAATAAAGGGTTTTAATAATTATCTTGTATATTAATGTCTTTATAAAATTGAAATGTAAAGCAAAAATTTTAAAATTGCATTGTTTATTGTTAATGTGAAATTTTTATTCTTTTTTATAGATACCAACAATCTCAAGAAGTTGAATCACAAGAAACGGCATTAGAAAGGGAGATTTCTTCCCCAATTTCGCAACCACAGTACTCTTCGATAATCCGAACTCGATCAACGACACTCGCTCCACCCGAAGAAATTAACACACCTGAACCAACGACCATATTATCGGTTCAAATATCATCATTGCTCAATGCTCCTAGTCCTACTGAGGTGGAGGAGGCGGAGCCGGCTGTTCAGACCACAGTTGTCTCTGAGCCCGAAACTACGTCCAATCCTACTACAACTACGACAGCTGCCACAACAACCACCACAGCGGCGCCAACCACGCGCCGCAATCTCTTAGCGCGTCGCCGAGGCACGACCACACCCACTGCACCCACTACTACAGCAGCACCAACAACCCAGGTAAGCTCTAGAAACTACTCCTTCATACGCCGCCGTAGACCGCTCGCACAAACCGACGATATATCTGACTCGCAAGAAGTAAATGTAATCAGTAGGAAAATTAGATCCACTACACCGGATAGCCGCGAAACTGAAAAAACTGAGAGTAAACCACGAAATATACAAATTCGGAGATTCCGTAGTAGGTTCCAAACCACGCAAAGTGACGATTCAGTACCAGCCGCAGCGGCTCAGGTACCGAGAGGACAATTTAGACCTCAGTTGACTCGTGACGAAGTTGTTTCTCTTACTCCTGTCGATGTTGATGAGTCACAAATTCTAGAAGATAAAGAGATTCAAGAAATTGTACGATCTCGTGGTCCCCCTGCGACTACCATAGCTGATCAAGTAATAGACAGTGAAGGCTCTGCTGCAACTATTGATGAGAGAAGATCCAGTATTTTACCTAGAGGGAGAAGCAGATTTGGAGTCACTACAGAATCGCTTAAACAGTCTGTCAGTACAGAAGCGCCTCAAAACCAAAGACGTCCGACATTTACTAGATTTACCCCTCGTCCTTTTGCAAGACCAGTAACCAGTTCACCATCAACAGAAGCAACGGATGTAAATAATAATTTACAAGCCGATAGATCAAGGAATCGCGCACGTTTACCTTTTACAAGACCAAGAATAGGAGCACCTGCTAATTCGGATTTATTACAGGCTCGCAAAATTCCATTCCTTTCTCGAACATCAACGACACCAGTTGTAAATGAAGATAAAAATGAAGATGAAATAGAAAATCAAGACGATATAGCTCTTTCAGAAAGTGCTATCGAGGAAAAAGAGCACAGTGAAGAAGAATATGACGATCCAATAGAAACAACTGTCACACCCGTAAGAAAACGTGTTACAGTCAGGAAATTCCAAAATTCTGAAAATGGTCTTGTAAACGAATCCGTAGTCGATGAAACCGGGAAAAGAAAATTCAGAGTTATACGTAGAAGACCCACAACTACTGAAAAAATTACGACCGTAGAAACCACTACACCGCCGCCCACGAGAATCCGTAAAATTATTCGTAAGAAAGTTAAGCCAGTTGAAGACGATGAAATCATAAAGCCTCAAAATGTGCCCATCGTAAATGCGGGCTTTAAAGACGTCGCATCAGATGTATTAAATTATGGAGAGAAAACTAGAGCCACAACTACCATATTACCTGAAACGACCACACTTAATGAAGATTTAATTACAGATCCTATATTAAGTGCATTCAACGACAATTTTGATTTGGTTAAAATAAAAACAAATGAAGAAGAAAAGAACGAAAATGGTAAAAATAATCCCATTGAAAAAGAAAACAGTTCGGTTGATATCAATGACGAAGAAAATGTTAAATTACAAAAACTAAGCGATAGTATCGATGATAAAGACTCCGAAAATAAACCGAGTGTGTCCTTAACAGAAGAAGATAAAGCAATTAGTCTTTCAGACTCTAACGATGATAATGATATAACAACTTTATCGCCGAAAGATGACAATGAAACTTCAACAGAAGCAAAAATAACTACTGAAGACAAAACCGAAATTTTACCCAACCTAGAATCAAAACTAGACGTTGAAGACAGTGAAAACAATCTAAATAAAGCTAATAATAATTTAAATAAAACACCAGACGCAGTTCAAAGTGAGCCACAAAATAATAGTACTTCTCAGGATAATAGTGAAACTCAGACATCGGTGTCTGATATTGCAACTGAAACGACGGTAAGCACAACGCAACAGCTAACGTCGCCAACAGCACGTTCGAGGCTACCTTACCGTCCGTCAAAGAAATTATTAACATCTACCACAGAATCATCGGTTCCGCAACGCAGTAGAACGTTTAGTCGCAAATATAATCCTGGAGCATACACCAGCCCCTCGACTGTAGAAAAGCCAAATTCTTTCAAAAGACCAACTACTAAGCGACCTCTGTTTTCGAGACCCTTCACAAGAAGAACATTCCCAACAGCAAGAACTACTCCTAGATATCGGGAAGATGAAGAAGAAGATTTGGAAGAAGAATATTCAGATGAAGAGATTTTGGATGAGGAGCCCGAAAGTCCTTTAGTATTTGTACCACCAAGTAAACTGTTTACAAGGAAACCTGATTCTGAAGAATATGACGATAACGAGGAAGATCAACCTTTGGAAGATGAAGAAGAAGTTGAAGAAGAAATCTATGAAGATGAGCCTCCAGCTAACCGTTTTACTCCTTCCTCCAGGAAACCATTCTTTAAACCTAAAACTGTCAATGCTAACACATTTAGAACGTCAACAACGACAACTGACGTACCAAGACCACTATCTGGTTTGAGTCAAAACAAAACTGGATCTTCATCTAGAGTGGCTAATAAACCAATAGATGTAACTAAAAAACGAGTACAAAACGTTCCAATTGGATACAACGCACCAAAATCAAACACTCCTACAGTAAACATAACAAAATCCACTCCTGTTGAAATCGAAACATTACCAACAACCATTTCAGCCAGTCCTGAAATTAGCATCACAACAACAGAGAGTGATGACTACTTATCCATGCCTGAAACTACTACAATATTATCTGACAATAAATTAGAAAATGATACGCCAACATCTACGCTAGACTCAGAATCTGTCACTGTTACAATGGAAGTTGATAACAGTACCGATGACTATTTAGAATTCACTACAAATTATCCAAGCACTCAAGATTACAATTCAAATACACAAACTGAAGTAGACGTTGACAAAGCAACTACTTCCGTATCACTTGAAACAGAGAAACCGGCCGTTACAACGGAAAGCATTGAAGAAGCAACTACTAGTATACCACAGATATCGCCAATCATTAAAACACAATTCGACAAATTGTTCTCTATAAGTAGAGTTGTTGAAGTGTCATCGAAATCAGAAAAGCATCGGTTGAATAAAAACAACGAAACAAGGCTCATTGAGGAAGGTAAAGTTGTAGTTGAAAAGAAACCGACAGTTGATAAGATCGGTGAAGTAAGTAGGTTCAGTCTTATAAAAATCTTTGAAGATGAAATCCCGATTTATTTGACAAAGCTTGGTCACGTGTATCCGGTCGATAATCCGCCAAATAATCCGATTCGTATTGATGAAGCGAGAAACGCAAGAGCACTTTTCGATTATTCGGACGCGCCTAAAGAAAACCTTGTCGCCTCAGAAAGTATGAATGAAGGATACAGACATATTAATAAAATAGCAAAGCCTGGAAAAGATAACGAAAAAATTGCTGGCAAATCTCGTGTAGAGCACATTAACGATAACGATTTCTTGAGTTTCATAAACGATGATAAGAAAACTGACAAATTAGATGAGGAGCAAAACTATTCAAATTGGCAGTTTGTACCCGCCGCTTATGAGAATGAACAAAACAAGTATAAGCCGGCTAAAACTTTTGACATTGTAACTCCACGTGCAATCATTTCAGACCCATCTACGCTATCCTTAGAAGGACTTTTTAAAACCGAAAATCCTATAGCAAAGCAAAGAAAAATAGACAATAACAACCAACCATTCATCGTTTATTCTGCATCAGTACCAACACAGAAAGAAGAAGCAAATATAGTTAAATTAGACGTCTTAAAACCAGAGACAGGTCGTAGTATAGTGACGTTCGCAAAAGGCCAAGAATTTAAAGGTTCCACTGTAAGCGAGGATGTTACCATAAAATATCCTATCAACATATCTGTAATACCGCAAACGACAGAAGTTCCAATTACTTCATCGGAAAAATCAACAACAGAATCATCTACTACAATAACAACAGATATTCCAACCAGTCCTATTATAGAATTATTAACAACATCAGTGCCAACCACCATTGCTATTGAAGAAACAACTTTAACTGAAACCACGCCATCACAGACCACAGTAACTGAAGCTCCGACTACAGAAACAGTCACTGAAGAAGTAACTACCGTTAAAATATCACCGCTAGACGCAAAACGATCCAAATACTTCCCAAGACGACCAATCATAAAACCTCTAAACGCGACTAGGTACAACCCAGCGCAAAGAATTGCAAAGAAGAACAGTACTGCTACAACAACAACTAAAGCTCCATTTAGTCCGAGCAAATCGCGGTTTTCTGGTAACAGATCGCAGAACGTGCCTGTAGATTTAAAGAAGAAAACAACAAAATTATCTAGAGCATTCACTACGGAATCTCCGCGGACAACCACAGAGAGACGGGCGTTCGTCAAACCTATAAGACCTTTACGCCCCGCGTTTATTCCAAGAAGATTCACCCCAAGTACCAGTGGAGACACTTAAATATAATATTTAGCTAGTAACTGACTGAATTAATTAAGAGTCCAGATAAATCGTCGGTAGCGTACTTAACTTCAATCAAGGAAAGACAAAAAACAGATAATAATTATAGTTTTCTATGTGATTGATGTTAACATATATTAAGAAGATTTAAAATCTGAACAGTACAGTTATTTTAATGTAAATATAGGATTGGTTCTATTGTAGTCATATATGGAGATTTATAGCTTTAACTTAAGTGTCTTAAGCAAGCTATACGCGCTTGGGTATAACTGACACTGATAGTAAATTTTACTGGAATGGTTTTAAAAACCATAACTTGGAGATAATCTCGTTCGGTATACCCGAGCGTGTATAGGAAGCTTCAAAGAGATTTTTTTCTTACCAAAAATATTGTATATTATTGTATAAGTTTATTTTGGTCGGAGGAAATTCCAACGTGCTAGTTGTTCGATAAACATTATTTAATTTGTGTGTAATTTACTAATATTATGTTAAATTGTTACCATGTAAATACATTGAATCGGGATTTTGTAATAATAATTATATTGTAACTCGAAAAAAATAAAATATTTTATACAAATATCTTCAATTATTTTAAGATTTAATGATGTCTTTGTTTATTAGTTATAAATTAATATGATAAGTAACATTAAGACCTTTTTAAAGAAGAAAATGGGTGAGTACAATATACATATATTTATTTTCATAGAAAAAGTTTACATCAAAAGACTCGTAGCTCAAAATTGACATCAATAAAAAAACATTATTTAAAACACTATTTAATGAAAAAAAATGAAACTTGTTTCTTATCTACTATTATTGAAAGACAAACAAATAAAAATAACTAAACGTAAAAATAAAAGCTAATAAAAAATAACAGAAATAAAATATTCGCCAATATGTAATTTAACATATAAAATAGTAAATGTAATATTTAATCTTCATATACATAAAACATATTATTATCTATATACAGTACGGAATAGCTCGTGACTCGAATTCTTGAGAAACCCCGCGTCATCCTCGTTCGACGATTACAAAATATTACGTGGAAATTTGCAGCTTTCGACATGTTTTATAAGAATATTATTCCTCATATCAGATATAAAACTGGTTTTTATAATGGTAAAAATTACTTACAACAAAATAAAATATAATAATTAATGACGCAACATAACAATTATTTACGTTATCTTCAAATTGTAACTAAAATGGGATATAAAATGAAATGAAAAAGTCGTAGTGTTGAAAAAATATTTATTCAGGTATGACAAATTAACAACACACTCAGCAACACTGAAAATTACTATAATCAACTTTTATCGCTTTGGTGAGACATTCTATTAATTCCAACTAGATGTAGCATTAACAAAATAGCTGTGCCCCGCGGCTCTTAAGGAAAAATAAATAAATATGTATACGACTTGGGGACCTTCAAAAAAAGAGCGTACCTATCCTTAAAAGGCCGGCAACACACTCGTGACAACGCGAGTGCTCATGGGCGGCGCTGATCACTTAACATCAGGTGACGCGCTTGCTCGTTTGCCCCCTTTTATATAAAATAAAAATAAAAAAATGTATTTACTTGCAGTAGGTAACATAGCCTATGCCTTAATCCTGGGTGTAGGTAACTCTATACCCAAATTGCTCCAGCCGTTTAGACGAGAAGAAATAACAATCATTCACTTTCGCCTTTATAATATTAGTGATGTAGATATTTTTTATCAAGTCTTAGTTGGTAACTGATCTATACTAATATTATAAAGAAGCAATGTTTGTGTGTTTGTTAAATTGTAATGGCTAATCTCGGGATTCACCCAATAGATAGCCACATTATTGCTCAGTGTCATAGGCTATATAAAAAACCAGAATAAGAAAAGGTTAATTACTTTTATAAATGGACTCACCTGTATAGGTGTAATACTATAAAAATGTATAACCATGAGAATAGTCAAAAAACTTGAGCGATTAAAACACTTCTAATCATTATTAGAATCAGTCTGATTCCATAATTCTTGTATATACTTTTACAAAGAGCTTTAATGCATTAAAAATACTCATAAAAATTTTAACTTAAAATTACTTAGTAGGCATTACATATTTGGCGAAGTGTGTCTCGGGCGGGCGAAGTATAGTATTATATATTTTGCCGGCAACACACTCGTGACAACGCGAGTGCTCATGGGCGGCGCTGATCACTTAACATCAGGTGACGCGCTTGCTCGTTTGTCCCCTATTATATAAAAAAAAAAAAAAAAAAAAATGCTACAAATTTATTTATTTTTTTTATAAAGTTATCAAAGTTAGCGATTTCGGATAACTTAAATTTAAGTTATATTTTCTATATAGGGGTTTCTCTCAACCATTCCATTCCTTCTCAATATGATATCAAACTTCAAGTGCAAAATGAATTAATAGTACCTAACTTGGGAAATAAAATCGATTTAAAAGTTACAGATATATTTTAATTACAGTAGAGTAGTAAAATATATTATTAATTCAGTTTATTAATTTTCATAATTATTAATAAAGATAATATTTGGTCATCTTGTCACGACACTTGTTAAAAAACATTTTAGTAATAAATCATTTTGAATGTGTTAGTATAGGTACTTATGTAGTCGAATGTCGATTGTACCTACTAGCTTATTTTGGGTGTAATCTTTTATAGATATTATATTCTTGTAATGAAAACCATTAACCAATGTGAATATTAATGTTAAAACTCAGTATATTTGATGAACACTATGGGACATAATATAGTTTTTGTGAGATAGACTTATTACGAACTTCCATATTATATACTTGCAATATTTCTCATTTTTAGTATAACTAGCCTCGCCCCGCGTATTTACCCGCATTTTGTGCATTTATTATAAACATAAACCTTCCTCTTTAGTCACTCTATCTGATAAAACCGTATTTAAATTGTCTGCGTAGTTTTAAAGATACATAGAGTAGAGAATAAAGCGACTTTGTTTTATACTATGTAATGATAGTACAATTCACTTTCCACTAGCCAATTATATTTAACGATTTCTGTCATATAATTTTATTAAAACCTCTTTCGTAGTTTTATTGAGGAACTAATAAAAAATAATATAAACGTTTTCCAAACAGCCAGTCATATTGTTATAGACAACTAGATTTTATTCTTCTATCTTTGGCATAGTGATCCGTCTCTATGAACTTAGTTTGTTTAAAAACCTATTAGTTTATTATGCAGTCTCGTGGTTAACTCACAATAGTTAGAATTCAAACCATTATTTGGATAAAGTTTCATCAAAATCGGGGCTTTAGTTTTAGTCTCTTAGCATTTTAGTCACACAAACTATATTTCGTGTCTAACATATAGGTAGGTGTAATAAGGTTTAGGTATTTTAAATTAACTAAACTTGTATAGTATCGAACATTTCTTCGATTTAACAGCTTTTTAGAATGTAGTTATTAACTTTCAACAGTTTCTTTTCTATTAACTTTTACGTAAAAACGTCTTTAAGATTTCTTTTTTATCCTTTAATGAACCATGCAATATATTAAGCTCCAAAAATATGGCAAAATACTCCGACACTTACCATTATGGCTAAGGCATCCAATAGTGACTTCAGTTTCTGCTAAATCAACCATCTCTCTCTCTAAATATAAATCTCTCTCTCTCTCTCTCTAGATATACCATCTCTCTCATAAATAAAAAAAAATATGCTTCACTAGTCGGGTACTGCGGTGTCACCCAAGTTCCCGTAATACGTACTTGTAGGGTTTTTACTGAGAAACAGTTAATCAAACATAACTCCGAATGCTAAGAAACTAACTCTCAGAGTAATGTTAGAATAAGCGCCCAAACAAACAATCCCTTTCGCTTTATATATCTCCACTAGTTGACCCGTGCCCACTTCATTGGGCATAATGTTAACAATCCTTTTTTATATAGCCAATGAAACTCAGCAATAATGTGGCTTTCTATTGGTGAAAGAATTTTTAAAATCGGTTCAGTAGATCAAGAGATTACTCTTTACAATTTAACAAACACCCAAACAACTTCTTTATATTATTAGTATAGATATCCTCATAGACCTACGTCTATGAGGATATATATGACTACTCTTATTATTCTTTTCCATAACTAATATAAATTATGTCCATGACTGTTTTTGTTCATTGTACATAGTTAGTATAGACTGGCTTATAATAATTTTTAAAACAACAACTTTATGACGTAAAATATCTTTACAAGCTAAAATTATTAATTTCATATTAAGCAGACAAAATAATTAAACATCTGTTATATAATAATTTATTAATTATTCCTAATTACATTGGATAATGCAATTCATTAATTATCTCATTAAGTTTAATGAATATGCAATAATTACTATCTCGGGAAAGTGAGCGGTGTCAAAAGTTTCATATGAGTCTCGTACGAAAATTTAAAATGCAATTTCTTTAATATTTTTCAAAGAAAAAACTTAATAAACAAATTCATCAGTTTTAAGACTTTGTTTAATAATCATTTGTTTTTTTATAAGCCCGAATAGAATTTCGAGTCAGTTCTCAAAGGGATTTCAAATGAAACACGAAAATTTGCTTAGTTTATTTTACAATTTCCATAATTGTTAGGTTTTTAATGTTTTACTCCAAACTGATGCTGGATTTTGCAGTCTTCCTGTTTCCATTTATTTTCTGAAACAAAAGATTTTCAATTAGTTAACATACTATTTTATTTATAAAAATATTCATTTATATTGACAGCTTGTCTTTAAACCAAATATATATAGATTAAGTATTAAAAATATTATTAATTTTACTCTAAACAAAGCGTGGTTAACGTTAAAACCAAATCATAATTTATAAATCATAACATGAATATAAATTAAACTCAAAAATAACATAAAAAACGTAATCATTAAAAAATAGATTTCCCGCTAATTTATTTCCTAAAACAGATAATTAATCGACTCCTCAGCGCGTTCCACAGATAAATTAAAGCGTCAGCCACAGATTATACAAACACGAAACTCAATCGGTTTCTCTCCATTGAGGGAGATCAAGTCGGCATCGCAGCATCAGTGAAAACAACTTTCTCTGCCACTCTCTTATATAATGCTTATTTAATTATACAAAAAATCATCATTCTATAATTTTATTTATTAGGAGTTATCTGTATATTATTAAAATTTATGCAATTGTTTTTTTTATTGTTACTAGGTATAATATGTTTGTAATAATGTATCCTTAGAATCTACTTTTTAATTTTGTAAATGCGGAATTTATTAATATTATAGCGTTGTTATAGATAGTTAATGTTGAAATAATTAATACTATGGTATCTTCGCGTTTTAACTCGTGCAATATTAACCAAGATTAAAAGTAAAAAAAATTATCACGTTACGTAAAAAGTACTAAACCAGCTATGATAAAATTGGACAGTAATATAGCTCACATATCAGAAGAACATAAAGAATATAATATACAAACACTTTTCGTAACACAGACTAAACATAAAATAATGAATAATTCATTTAAATCACATTTAAAAAATATAAAATAGGTACATATTGTGTAATATGCCTATAATAAAATAATAAAAAAAACCTATGGCATCATAACAATTCAATACTTATGGTATGATAACTATTTTGTAACAGAATCCGGTTTTGAGACGCATTTGTATGTAAATTATATGTTAAAATAGGAACGTGGGTGTGTATTCTTAGTTAAAATTTTATTTACATGAGTAATACTGTGTTGTTCATTGGTACTATAAGCTAAACACTTGAATACTACAAATTAGACTCTCTACTACCTAAAGAAGAACCTTTATATTTTAGAAAGGCCGGCAACACACTCGTGACAACGCTCAGTGCTCATGGGCGGCGCTGATCACTTTACATCAAGTGACGCGCCTGCTCGTTTGCCCCCTATCATATATAAAAAAAAAAGCAATTACTACAACTAACATTACAAAGTATCATAATGCAAAATATTTCATTGGTTGAACTGAACAAAAGTAGTTATGTTACGGATTTTTTAATACTTAGGTGATTTGTATTTTTTATTTATTATAGATATATCTATTCAGATATAGATGAGAGATGTAAAACGGGATGTTTCATTCAGAAAACCTTATTTCTAAATGCGGTTCAGTGCATAGAATTTTAAAAACTTTATCTTAGTAATGTTAGACCTTAATATTTGTTCAATTCAACTAAAGTCTAGTCTAGTCTCTTGTAAAAAGTATACGAAGGTTGGTTGATGCATAAACCACAGACTATAAAAGACAAGTAGGAAACGCTAGAGAAAGCCATTAAGAAATCCGTTCTATTGCGAAAGGGACCGGTATGGGGGTTATGTAAATTCAAGATCAGTACAAATACATCTCGTAAGCGTATGTAAATAATATGTACCAAAACGAGGCTAGAAATTATGGAATACTCATTCATATTTACAGAAAAAAAAACAAATTAAAAAAATAAAGTGTCAAAGGAGCTGTCATATTATTGGCAGTTTAAATTTTTTTAGTTATCTTATTTAAAAGGTCAAACATAGCAATATTAATCTGCTGATAATATTTAACAATTATATTGTACTTATTTCTAATAATCACAAAACAAAAATCGATTAACCTTTTTTTTACAACCGGTGATCATAACGATATTTGTTATCTGTAACGAAAAATCGTTCGGAAAGTCTTAGCTCATGGCCATTAAAGAAAAACAGTAATTGCCAACAGTTATGGCGGGGTTATTTTAAATGACAGCTGCCAAAATCAAAACAAAAAAATATAATATTATTAAATAACAAGCCAACACATAAATTTTATAAAATCAAGCGTATTTTTTGAACGTTTCTTTTATTCTTTTTTACGACCAATGTTACCTTATTGATAGTTTTCAAACGGTTTACAAGGTGACTAGCAAATCGGTCAGTGCTAGTTTGCGTACTTATTCAAGGGGCCAATAATGCTAATACCCTAACCGAGTCAAGGCAAGTTTCAAGTGTCGACACATGTACTGCTAAATTACCATACGGGTTTTCGATAATGGTACTATGATATATTATCGTGTTCGTGTAGTTTATTGATATGAGGCGTATGAAATATTTTTTTTAATATATTCTATGTTCTTTTCATAAAATAAAGACTAAAACATAATTATAATAATTTATTTGACTAAAGTATTTTTTTCATTAATTATAATAACGCAAAATGATGTCATTATTTAATAATTACGTTGTTATTCACTCGTCTGTTCCCATTAATAATGATAATACCATTTTTTTAGATATATCTATTTATTAGATATATAGTCTGTGATACTAGGTTTTATGTTTTAATTATCTATGTACCAAATCTAGTTGCCATAAAACAAAATAAGCTTAGTTTAGGAATCCATGCCGTTGTATAATAAGCATCATGAAATGTTTAAGTTCCGAAATTATCCAAAACCGTATTTCATTCTTAATGATTAACGTAGGAGTTAAATTGACTGCCCATATTAGTGGGTATTATACCAAAATTACACGTAGGTGGTTCTAGAAAAAAAAACCAAGGTTATTTACTGCTCCTTCGTCTTTGTAATATTTTTATGCGCAAAATATTGTCTTACTGAGACCATATCATTTTACATTACCTATCTTCTACATCTTTTTACATTAAATTTTTAATGAAATTATAAAATTGCTCTAGGTATGTAAAATAAAATATGTTTTGATTTGATTGCTTTAAATTGATAGAATAAAATAAAATTCGCTAACAATAATTAATGGCTTTTCGTATTTATTTTAAATAGATTACGAGGGTAAAAAAGAAGTTATAATTTATTTTTATTAGAAACTTATTGTAGTAAAATTTATTTTAATAGGTGCTTTTTTATACTAAGCGTTTTGTCGTTAAACCCCAATTAAGTAAATAAATGAAATAAACACGTCTAGTTTTGTATGCACTTCAATTTTGCAACAGTCCTAGAAATTACGATTCTGCGTAGACCTGACCTTTAATTCAAGTTATTCAAGATTCAACCATATACAGGCGCGTCACGTACTTCTATCTTGTAATTGTACATAATATCTATTTATTATTCAATATGTGTGTTCGTTTTTTTAAATACCATAAACTATTAAATTATAGTTAAAAGATTTTAGACTTATAATAAACTAAATATTAAATAAAACTTAAAAAAGCTATCAATAATTGTCTACTAAATTTAAATTATAATAAATAAACCGGAACGTTTTACCAAATAATAATATTGCAATCGTTAAAATATCTCTCGCTATTGCCAAACATGGCAACTTTAAGGACCGTTCGCGCCAAAATTTCCCGTCACAATTGTCATCTGTCCGTTTCCACAGACTATACGTACTTCCTTGCCAGTATGAAGCAGCCAGATCGCCTTGAGACTGCATTCCTTTAACGACCAACTATTTATGACCTACGGACAACCTTTGCTTCCTGAGTTTTTATATATCTTCTAATGGGTTTAACATTAACTAAGTAACGCGCTAATAATTATTACTTATAGGTACCACTAAAAATTGGCACGTATTAATTACAATATTATTTAAATTATGCTGTCATTATGTTAAGTCCCTTCGATTAGTGTTTTTTTTTATTTTTGTATTTTTTGGAATACTTTATAGGTTATGTAGCAAAAAGCCAAAAAACTATGATTTCATTATCCATATGAAGGAAGTATTTTGATTTATAGTAGTGCTCAAATTAAATAAAGAATATAAAATTAAATATAAGAAAACCTGAAACCCCAAAACTTTCCAATATAGAGTCACCCCTTACGTGAACAATTTCCCTTGCACAGCCCTAGTATCTAGGGCTATCTATATCGGTTATAACAATTCCCTGAATGATTAAGCTATATAGATATAATATGTATCTATACACTACAGGCCCATGTTGAAAAAATTATGGGTCATTTGAACCACCAGGTGACCTATCTAGAACGATATAAGAGCATAAAATAATAAGATTCAGCACTATGAGGTCACTTGTAAGCTGTCCAACTGAGTGCAGGTGAGAATTCGAAAGTACAACCCTCGATTTTTTCCCCATTTCGCATGATTTTTGTACGGCATTCTTACCACTGATAGATAGATTAAAAATAATAAGAAAACGCGCAGTGCCGTAAAAAATGGGGGGCCACAAAGTCAGAATTTTTATTTACTTTACCGGGGTAAATTTGGTCAGTTGATTTGGTACGGCATTTGTGTCGTACTATTTCAATACTACTTCTAATCCATTAATTCCGCAACGCCGTACAAAAATCATGCGAAATGGGGAAAAAATCGAGGGTTGTACTTTCGAATTCTCACCTGCACTCAGTTGGACATCTTACAAGTAACGTCATAATGCTGAATCTTATTATTTTATGCTCTTATATCGTTCTAGATAGGTCACCTGGTGGTTTAAATGACCCATAATTTTTTCAACATGGGCCTGTAGTCTACTATATCTCCTTTAAATGTACAATGCACAGAACAACATTTGACAAATAAAATACCAAACGTCAAACAATAAAACTCAATAGGTTTTTTTGCAATTTTTCGTACAATACCGGTCCATCCCACGTGTTTTTGTTCGACTTCAAACAATCACTGTGACGCAACATAGTGATTGATACTATGATGTAGCTATTGTTATGTTTGATTACAATAATTGTATATGCCTACTGGTGTATATACGTATTATATTCGTGACTTGTTCTTTTAATTACGCAGAATATATGGGGTTATTTCAAAGTTGATCCGTATACATATAGTTCTTTTGATTTAGTGTTTGTTACAAAGAGAAGATAATTAAAACTGAAATTGAATAAAAACAGAATTGAGTTTTACGCGGGAAACTGCGCTGTCACTGTCAGCAAAACTTTTTTTATCCGTGAAATGCGAAGATGGTTCTTACGTAGTAAAAGGGTAGATATTGGGTAAAGGGTAGCAAAAAGGGTATTGGTAGATTATGATAGACATTGAGAATTTAAGTAAAACTTTAATTTAACACAGTGATTCTATTAATCTAGCTAGGGATCAGTCGTGACGTCTTTCAATCATTTTGTCACGTTTAAAATGTAGGTTTATTTTTATGAAAACCTTTTGGCAAAATAATAGATTGTGATTTTTTTCATTATTATTGTTTCTTATAAGATATATATCAGTTTAAACCAGTTGTGTAGCCGGATTCTTTGGTCACGCTGTGTTTACATAATATGTTTAATAATAGTCTATGAAATGTTCCCATGCTATTGTTATAATCGAGTTAATCCGTGTTTATGTCCGTCTGTATATTGGTTTGACTCGTCTCTACATAATATAACGATTAAGACAATGGTAAAAAAATATTGAATCATACAATAACTACTATTATTAGCATAAAAAATTAAAAGTGAGTGTAAAGTCATAAATGTATCAACATCACAGCAATGTAGATTGCTTTATATGATACTAGCTGTTGCCCGCGACTCCGTCTGCGTGGACTTTCATATAAACTTTGACCCCCTTTCCCCCTCATAACCCTTTTTTCTAGTTAAAGAGTAGTATATGTTTTATTATAGGCTCTAGACTATCTGTGTACCAAATTTTATTACAATTTGTTCAGTAGGGTTGGCGTGAAAACGTAACAAACAGATAGACAGGGTTACTTTTGCATTTATAATAATAATAGGGATTCTACTAATTAAGAAAGTTCCATTTTCGTTTGTCAACAATATTAAAACCTAGCTACCAACCTTCAAAAATATAAATGAAATAAATAACGTACCAACATTCAAAACAATTTAGATTCCATATATTAATAGATATTTTTTACCAAACATTGCACAGATAATAAAACTCCACAGCTAATGTCATGTCATTACATATTTTGTAACATTCATGTCATATAATTTTTCACATTCGCGTTTAACGATTTCACAAAGGCTACAATTTCAAGCTACATAGAGCCCAATTAACTTAGATTGTGGTCAAGTGACCGCTTTATATATGGGGTTAATGACCGTATCTCAAATACCTATTACGTAATGTATTAAAGGGAATATTAGGTCTTAAACATTAATCCTACATTGCTAATTTATTTTTAATCTGTACTAATGTTTTTTATGAAAATTTTGTTTGAACGCGTTTGTATCTCTAGTAATAGGACTTGTATTAAAAAGTTATTTTTGAATGTGATAGCTACGTTCAAATTAACTATTTTGGAAAATAGGTTGTTTAAACAAAGATAACCTAAAAAACCATGCATTACAATAATTAATGCGAAATATAAAAGAAAAAAAGATCGACATCATTTTTAACTGCTTAATCACGTGATAGCTATATGTCTGACAATTACCGAAATTAAAAAAAATAGAAATAAAAAGGGAAACGCATTCATTAAAATTTAAAATTCAAATTATGAAACACGTTTTTAAAGATGCGCAAACAGATTAATGAAACTGCGCGAGAGTCAAATAGCGTTGCGTCATAAACAAATTTAAAAAATTACGTAAAACTAAGCCTTTCAATACTAGTCTTACCAGGTGGTTTTGTCCGAATTCCATATACATATATGTAAACTTATTTACGCTAATCTAAACTTATATTATAAAGAAGTAAAGTTTGTGTTTTTGTTAAATTGTAAGTGATAATCTCGGGATCTACTGAACCGATTTAAAAAATTCTTTCACCAATAGAAAGCTACATTATTGCAGAGTGTCATAGGCTATATAAAAAACCGGAAAGGTTTATTAATATTATGCCCAAAGACACGGATCAGCCAGTCTTTGTATACAATGGTTGGATGTAAAATGCACTACCATCTCCGCTTACAAACACACGCAAAGCTAAACTCACGGATGTGTTGATGGCCTTTTAAGAAAGATGTCTCTCCTCCAATCGAATATAACATATATTTTTTTTAATTTTTCTAAAGTACCTAAAATTATTGCGGCTAGATAAAAACCTATTTATTATAATATTGTTAAAACAAATAAAACCGACCTATATAACATAATTTCAGATATAAACACGTACAAACAAAAAAAATGACTTCATAATTTACTACGTATTATTACTTTATTCTTGTAGTATAAAATATATTTTTCCCTCCGTATATCTATACCTAAAAATACCTCTTTAAACACGCTTAAAAATATTTCATAATTTCAAACTATTATAAATATATATTTTGTAAATCATTTAAAGTCATATAAAAGTCCTTTAAATGGTCTAGATTAAGTTTCTTCTCGAAATATTAATAAAAAAGGACTTAACTCACATCTTTTGTCCCCAGACCGCAGCAGCAAGAGACCGTCGACCCTTCCTCCGTCGCACCCGGCCGACCACCCCAACCACCGAACCAACCACCACAGACTCCTCAGACGTCGAATCAACCACCAACAAATTCACCAGACGCGGCAACGACAAGTTCAAGACCCGAAAAACGGAAAAAGATACAAAAAGCAAAGACAAGACATCTCTAGACAAAACAGCGACGCGAAATGAGAAACCCGATCGGTTCGTACGCCGGCGGCCTGGTGGGGCGAGCTGTGAGTACCATTCACATTAGCCACACACAAAAACACACCTTAAACACCGCTATTAACATACTTAAAGGAACTAGAATCCTTTGAACAGTATTTTACAATCGGTAGAATGTACGACGCAATTTAGTGTGTATTGAATTGTGTGATCATGTCCTTCTTAGTGAATCGACTTACAATTATGTGTATTAGATGATGTTGAGTCATAAAAACGTGATTCTATTGCGGAATGTTAATTTTTATAGGCTCCTGTTGAACTACTGCAAAGCCTCCACATACATAGGTATGCATTATTACTATGTTTGGGTGGCACAGTTTTTCTTTTTTTTTTTTAATTGGCTACTCAAAATCTGGTTTTAAATGAAAAATCTTTACGTATTTTACTCATTCCAATGATATTACTAATATGTAGTACTATTTTATTTTTCTATGATCTAATCTTAAATGAATATTGAGCTAGTATTACCATGGTCGCCCGAGACGAACCACTCTTCCACAGAAAGCCGACGTCAAGTAGTTACTTGATGTAGTTACATGACAGATGTCATTTCGTTTCGTTTTTCTTCCCGCCTTTTGCGTTTTTTTTTCCATATGTCACAAATCGTTGCCTAGCAACGCATTCATGAGGCATTTAGCTTTGCGATTATTCATGCGTGGAAGTGATAGCTTTACATTAAGCTAACGTCCAGGTGCTCGCTAACATGTTGAAAAAACAATTTCTCATCAAGATATAGCCCTTGCTAAACTAAATTGTCAGTTTGTAAGTCAACCGCCCAACCTCGGCCGCTGGCGTGACCAATTCTATTATTATTGGAAAGTTACTTTATAGACCATGAAAATGCTTTAACTTGACCGTTAATTTTCCGCCGCGATTTGAATCTGGAACGAATTATCTTATACAAGCTATTTATTATCTGTGGAGGTTGTATTTATTAAAATTATCGGTACTGATTAGTGCCATTTTTTTATTTGGAACGCTTTTCCTTACTAGTATATGGCACACATAAAATTTAATAATACCAAAGTCACGCCCTAGAAACATTAAAAACTACTTTTTAAATCATTTACAGAAAAAAATATTTCATAGAATTGATTAGAAAGTTTTTGACACTCAATATTAGAACTTTCTACTAAACTGATATGATTTATTTTTTACAATATTTTAAAAACATTATATTATTATCTATATTTAACTAGGCTAGCATTACATTGGCTATGGGCTGGCTTACTCTTACCATCAGGAGTGCGTCCAGCTCGTCTCCCCTCTTCATGTTATAAAAAAAAAAAGGCTTCATGTAGTAGGTAACGCAAAATTAGATTCTTTATAGACGATCCGGCAAGAAACTCTGATAGTTGCACTTTTAAAAGAAAAAGGTTTTTGTATTTACGACAGTAGTTAGTATATATTTCGTAGTCATTTTACTGTCCACCTTATCACTAAGAGCTATCTCTTTCAGGCGATTCTAGATGACATTTAAAAACGAGGAAGGTTCATATTTACTCCGTATGACCTCAAGGTGTCCTTTTGTATGTATGTATGTATGTAATTACATGGTCTATATGCTTCGACCGTGACAATGCTTACGCATATGGTACTAAGGTTATCTGATCAGTTACAGAAGAAGGTTAATACAAAAATATTTATTTTACAGACAGACAGAAAGAGATAGATAGATTTTCACAGACCTTAATTCTTTCGATACGTTTTTGACACTTAATTATTATCGGCGCTTATAAAAAAGTTCCTACGCAGTACACTGTACAAAAGACATCGTCCTCAGTAGAGGTCGTCAAGATTCCATTGAAACCTGTTCAATTTCACACCAGTTTTACATCCTCTCCTCTATATAATTTCTATTAAAATTTACGGCCGGACGACGGATATTAATCTAGTCAATATAACTAGTTATAACATTGCAGGTTTCCATCAAATTGTTTTCTAAAAAACCTACTAAAGCTATGCTAATTTTAAAATCATTATTATTCTATACATAGTATTAAACAAAGTCGCTTTTCGTTATCTGTCCCTATGTATGCTTAGATGTTTAAAACTACACAACCGATTTTGATGTGTTTTTTTAATAGATAATTAATTCATGCGAGCAAAGCCAAGGCGGATCGGGAAAAAGCTGAACTTTTTAAACGCAAATTGTATCATAATAGTTTATTGCACAGTTTTTCAATTTATTTATTCATTTCATAATTTAGATCTTAAAAAAGATGAAGCAATTTAAGAGGAATTAATGAAATATGACTCATGCAAGCGAAGCCGGGGCAGCTCATTTGTATCTTTTTAAAACTAATTCCCTAAGGTACCATAGATATATCTCTTTTAAATAATTTCTCGGAAACTTCCAGTGGTAAATGTCATTTTTTGTACAACTTGATTTCAAAAAAATTAATGTCATGTAAAGAGAAGACATTAATAAAAACAACAGATTAGTCATTAACCCGTTTTTAATGGGCCGTTTATAAATTACTTTAGTCAAAGCAATTAATAAACATTAAACGAAGACAATTTTATGATGGCAACATTATTTGAGGGCCGCCATGTTCTCACGTTTAGCGCGTGAAGTTTGGCAACTCTGGGGATTGCGAAAGTTTGTTTTGCCGCCATAAATAACTACATAATTAACTAGTAACACTAAAGACAGTTCGAAAAGTAGTAACTATTCATAGTATTAATACGTGATTTCTAGTAGTAACTAAATTTTTTATGATTATTTACCTAATAACAAATTGCATGTTTAAATAAGTAAAAATGTTTCAAAGTTACTACAAATTAAAGAACTAAATTTTACCTTTAAGTTTTCACACGGCATCAAAAAATTACGTTAAAATAAATAACCCGGTAAAACCTTGAAAAGATATTTATTATTTGTAACCTAAACAGTTTTTTGCGCTATTCAAAAACAATGAAAATCTGTGCATCTGTTTTACCATTTTAAGTTTAAAATCAACCCCGATTTCGTTTTTTATAGATAATTGTATGTTATATTAAAATTATTAGTCTACAAATCGTAGCATGTTAGGTATTCGTTAAAAGAATGTCCGACACGCCGTTACGTAAAAACCAGTAATTAATTTGATAGATAATTAATAATGTAATTTCCTTTACTTTTTAGTATTTCTCCATTCGCTTGTTCCAATTTCTTCGTGTTGCACATAGCGGGCAATTATTGTTATTTTTAATAAGATTCCTTACTAATATTGGACATGTGAATGTAGGGTTGTTCGTTACGCTGTCAAGCAAAAAATATTGGACCGATTATTATCATGAAATTTTTACACAGATTCTTGGAGGTTTGTTCTAAATAATTCTTTGCTGTATCTAGAGTAATTTAACTTACAGGTCAAGTTAAAAGGAACACTACGAGTCTAAAATACAAAAAATACAGTTTTTTTTTCACTTGAGTACTAGCATTGGTACTATTTGTAGTAATCATATCACATGACGCCCGTATTTTACGGCAAATATACAAAGACACACAAATAACTGCCTTATTATGTGTTTTATCATACTAAGTTATAGGTCGCGTCATTTATGTTTAGCGATTGACGAGAATAGCTGCGCATCGGTAGATTCGCGCTCGTAATTGACGTATTGGCGCGAGAAAGACAACACGACTGGGACAACCAATCAACGCTCGCGCACCCGACAATCACGCGCCCCGCGCGCCGCGCCGTTACCTCGATACCTTATTTTTGACTTGAACACAATGAGGCATTAGACTATAGAAATCCGACATATCTCTTCCACTTCTACACCGAAGCCCATGTGTATCCTTTAAGAAATTTCCCCACTTAAAAAGCCTTAAACAACAACCATTATCTTTAACTAAAATACAACGTTATTAGTAAAAGCGTTGAACAAAACATTTACTCTGAACATTGGGAATACATTGAAACCGGAGTTCAAGTGAAAGTACGTGTCAGACTTTCTTTCAGTTACATAATGAATTATGACAGTTTTTACATGTTATATAAGTATCGTAATGTTACATGTGCTCTAGAAATAGCTGAAGTTGCGCGGAGATATGTATCACGCGAGATGCCGTTACAGATTTGATTTTACCTGATAAATATTACAGTAGAACCCGCCTAAGACCCTTAGAGAGAGAAGAGATTTTTAAGGGACCCTATCCAAATGCGAAAAAAGAGAAAAGAGATTTTTAAGGGACCCTACCCAAAATGCGTTTAAGCAAGAAAACATATTATGCGGGGAAGGGAAAATCTATCTCTATCTATCAAAAAAACCCCCATGAGAATCGGTTTCGTAATTTTTCAAGGTTTAGGCTATATTTGCCTAAATCTTTAAAATATTGGGACAGAGAAAGCGACTTTGTTTTGACTGACTTCAAGAAAGAAGGAAGGTTTCGCAATTCGACCGTATGTTTTTTTTTATAAAAAAATAATTAAAATAAAAAAACACTTTATTGACAAACACAAAGAAAATAAATAAATATACAAAGAGAAAAAAAACGAAAATGAGCCAATTGGCGGCCTTATCGCTAGGAAGCGATATCTTCCAGGCAACCAGAACTAGGCGGTAAGAAAAGTTATTTTATAGTAGATTATACATAGCTTATAATATAATAATATAATAAAGTGCTTAAATAAATTAAATATATAAACGCGATGACAGATGAACATACATATTACAATATATAGATATATACAAGTAATAAGCATAAAATAAATATACAGTCTAGTGAAGATAAGGAGAAAAAGTGACAAAAAGAGGAAATACTAATATTAAATATAGTATAATAATAAATTTATACTATGTAGTGATTATTAATTTCAATCAAGATTTTTATATACATTCGAAATGTTGTCCAAGTGTAATGTCGTGTGAATGTCCCGTACACTGGCTGGGCCCTGCGTCTCTCCCACGCTCTTGTAAACGCATTTTCTCATTCATTTTCTGTTAAGAAATTTTACAACGAATAGATAGGTACGTACGATGACAGTTGCTAAATCTCGACGCACCTGTCTCCAAAACGACATAAAACTTAGATCAAAAAATAGTGTCAGATTTTTTTTTAATTGAAGTATTCTAATTCGGCTATTCCCATTTTTTAATAACAGAGCATAGTGGCGTACGATCAATTTCAAGTAAAAAAAAAAATTTGCTAATTTCCTGGCACTGCACATGTAATTACACGCATCAAGCGAAAGCACTACTTAGTACTTTAGATAGTTCTCGATATATGAATGACGAGAGATGTAATTAAAACATTCAACGTTAAGCATTATAATATCATTGTTTTTTTATATTGTTATTGATTAAAAAACTAAAATTATATTATTAAAATGAGGTTAGAATGCATATCATTATGATGTCATGTTGCGAGCATGGTACTAGGTCAGCTCATTTTCTTTAAAATTTTGTACATTAATAATTAAAAAAATCAATTAAAAATCTAGCCGTTCCTTTGTTATAAAAAGTAACTAAATATAATAAACTTTTGTCAACGTTTTTAGGCGTAAATTACTTAATGAATAATAAATATTTTTTAAAACGAAAAAGTGTATTTCTACTTTAATTTCGAACACGAACGTATCGCAACAAGAAGCTATAACAATGCACTAAGAACAAAGCTCCTATGCAAATTGTTTACTCACAATATTCTTACGAGAAATCGTATGGTATTTATATGACAAATAAAAACGTATCAATAAAAACCAGTTTCAATAGGATCGTTAAATTAGTGAGAATGTGTCGTTTTTCTACTTTAACTTTTGTGAGAATATTGTTTGTGTGTGATTTCATTCGTCGATTAAGACATTGTATTGCGCGGGAGAAATTATTGGAAACTTATTGCATGGCTTATGAGAAATTAATAAGTAGCAGTCGTTTTATAGCAACCTTAAAGAATTTTTAAATTTAAACAAACTGTTTTAAGTTCCTTTGAATTCAATGGAGAAACCTGGACCGAACTAACTATACGTTAAGCTCAATGGTTCAATGTCGAAAAGTTCTATATATGCTAAGTCTCTAATAAATTTTATAAGCGCGATTTACAGCTCTGCTTCGCATAGAATTGAAAAAATTTTTTTTTATTGAATAGACAATTTATCGAGGAAGGCTTTAGGCTACAGATCATCGCACTGCGACTAAAAGAAGCGAAGAAATAATGGAAAAAGAAATCGACGGGGACGAAGTCGCGACTAACGGCTCATTTTTTTAGTAAAATATAAAACTACATACATATTACCAAATCAATGAAATACACCAAGTCCTGTTTTATAAGATCGAAACAGCATCGTATCTTAATAAGTCTTAGAAGAAATCCAAAGTAAAAACTAGTAACATTAATCAATAAATCATATGAAACAACGAGGAAGTAATTCAACGCCATACACGGCGCGGCGGTTGCTCCAAATTATCGCACGCCTATAACCAGCACAATACCATAGTATCGACGTTGCTCTCGTTTCTACCATGTTGTAACCGCTTCGCAATATGCGAGAAATTATAACCACTTTTATATACTTATACTGTTCCAGTTTGTCTTAAAACTCGTAGTGATTTGCGTTGAACTAAGTCTTACTATTGACATACGTAAGCTTTCTTTTTCATATCTAACTAGCCGCCCCAGCTTCGCTTATTATTTTATTTCTATATAACCTTTCTTTTAGATTACTAGAGAACGTCAAAATATAAATTACAATATGTGGTTATAACTACTTTAAATAAATTCATTTAACAAAACTTTGACCATAAATAAAAATAACAACGTAGGTACTAAATAGTCAGTTTGAATGTTAGTATGCGATTTGATCTTATCTTACTTTTATGATAAATCGTACTCCGAACAAGAATACAACGAACGCAATCAACTCATACAGACATTCAATTAGCGATGCTATAGATATAAGGCTTCTCTTTCAGACCAAATTTACAATACGTTGTAAGATGATGATATTGTTAGATGTTAGACTTCCTTGCTGAATAAGCTAGGTTTGACAGAATCTTGACAGAAAACCGGCGTTAAATAATGACATTTCTAATGAGATTGTGTCATTAAATAACGCCGGGAAAATTCAAATTCGCGTAGTTCCCGTTCCCGGGGCAATACCGGGATGTAAGCTATCCTATTTTATTATCTGTTAAGTGGTTTAGAAGTCCATGGAGGATAAATTAAGGTAAAAAAATCTTTAAAAACAAGCTTTTATTAACATATTTGACACAATTTATATGTTTTAAAAGCTTGTCGCGAGATTTAAGTACCTACTCGTAATTTTAAAAGCAAGTTTTAAAATACCTGCCTATTAAAAATTTTAAACTAAGAAAGTAAATACGAGTACTTAAATCTCGCGACAAGCTTTTAAAACATATAAATTGTGTCAAATATGTTGAATTTGAAATGTTATAAGTTGACAGTAAAGTTATAGTGTAAAAGTTTATTTTTTTCTTTTTAGCGCATTTAAATAAAAGCTTGTTTTTAAAGATTTTTTTACCTTAATTTATTTTATACTTTTTAGTTTTCACCTTGTAAGTTCCTAAGTCTGTTCATCTCATTCAACGCATCATTATTGCAAGGTCGTTTGCCAGTTACCATCTAGTGGTTACCATCTAGCTCCAAAGTACTCATCTAGGCGAATCAAACGAGCCCAAACTCGATGGGGTTGTGTCGTTTAAGTACTGAGTTCCTTTGGCTGTCTTCCGGCTCCATCATCAGACCCTGGTTACCATCTAGCATCT
>JADANM010006310.1:683008-701034 GCA_026213755.1 Eurema hecabe | reverse complement strand
CACAGCAAAACCTGTTTTTGAGATTTGCACTTCACAAACAATATATCCGTGTAATTTTGTCTTACCAGCGATACAATTATTACGTTATCAAATATACCATAAATATTATAACTAAATTTTTATCCAGTTAAAAGTAGAACTTGGGAAATTAATCAGAGTAACCTACGGGTCCCTTTCTCTTGTTTTTTTTATTCTATGAAGTTGTGAGACGAGCTGGACTTCCTCCTGATGGTAAGAGAAACGCCAGCCCATTACCAATGTAGTGCTACCCAGAGCTTTGCTCTTCTAGTTTTTTCCCTTTTATGGTAATTTTTCTTTTCCTTTTTCTAAGGTTCTCTAGTTTTGGTAGAGGTACTACTTTACTACAAGGCGACTGCTTTTAAGACCTAATGTTTTTGGGATGTAATCTTTCTCCGAATCAAAAGGAAGATCTTCGACCAATTGAGCAACTGCTAACAGACCGTTATGGGCAAATCGAAAAGTTATATTACTGCTAAATATCATGAACGTTTCAGAAAAGTTTTCAGAAGCGGTCGCTTCAACTTGTTGGAAAAGCGATCATCAATAACTATAGATCACTTTTCCAAGAAGTTGAAAAACAACTTTTTAAAGCAACAAACGTGTTAGTATAAGACTAATACATAATACAATACTCTGTCTTGAAGATAGCATCAATAAATGAGCCCTTAATGGCCATTTAAGCGAAATTAACAGGAGTCCTCCAATTAAGTGTGCTTGTCTTAAGCAGCTAACATTCTTGGTTATTTTTCTTTGCAAATGTCTGGACCTGTTGCTTCGAGTATTTAGAGTAATTCATTAAAATCTATTTTTTTACTTAGCTAAGCTCGAGTTCGTCAATGAATTGGGATTACTTACATTCGGCAACAAAAGCTGGTATAAATCATTTTAAATTACATAAAGAACTAATTTCAAAATACAGGGAACACCAATCAAACAAAAACAATGCAAAAATTATCATAATTATTATCACGTTTTTAATATTGAATGTGTTAAAATACATATTAATTATAATTAAGATATTAATTATAATATATAATTTAGAGTTTTTTCGTTTTAATGAAAGTTCTTGTAAATTTAGAAATTTTATTTTAAATTAATCAAGGTTTGCAACACACTTGTGACAGCGCGAGTTCTTATAGGCGGCGCTCACTTGCCCCCTCTTTATAAAAAAATTACATCGCTGCAACAGCTAAACTTAAATTGAACATGTTCAGAGGGGATGAACAGTTACGTGACAAATATCAGCATTCGCGGATTTATGGGTTAAATCCATCTTTATTGATGGCAACCCCTTTCATGTGGTTGCTTTAATGCATACACATATGCTCACTAAGTCCTGCTAATATTATATTATATACTTCAAAAGCAAACAAACAACGTCTTAACCTTTGAACACTTAATATACTATACGATTCGATTAAACTTTAAGAAGGTGATAAATATACCGTAGTAAGTTTGTAGTTTTAATACTATAATGTTCTGGGTCCAATTAATACCAAAGTTAAGTTCAAGCGATATATTAACGTAAGCAATATTACGCTTATTATAAATTTGTCCGTCTGATAGCTAAGGTAAGTATAGGTCGCGTCACGGATGTTTAGCGCTGGACGAGAATAGCGAGGATTGCGCATCGGTAGAATCGCGCTCGTAATTGACGTATTGGTGCGATAAAGACAACACGACTGGGACAAACAATCAACGCTCGTGCACCCGACGATCACGCGATAAATATTTTTGTCTAAATGTCGAATGACACGAATTAAAGTCTCTTATTACGACACTAGACAGTCGGACGCTGTACTTGATATTACATTTAGACCAGTTATTCGAATTAGTTACTGAATTTAGAATTTTAACGATCAACGATAAATTAATTTGACAAGAAAATAGAAATAGACAAAAATAGAAACCTCTAAAATTGAAGTCCATTAAGAATCTGTAGCATCGACTCAATGTTTCCAAAACATATTAAAACCTCTCTAATAAGCTATAGCAGTAAAAGGTACAGACCAGTAGTACATCTCACAGCATACTTTTAATTCAAAGATCGTAGATAAAAATGTCCTAAAAACTGAAGCTTTATAGAAATGCAGTGTCACTCGTCGATTAACCTCGCACAATGGACTGTGACACTAAGTTCCCAATAAAATCAATACGCGAGCACGACACCAGAGCACTATCACTCTATTGCATTTAGTAATCTTCGTTGCAGTTGAAAATACCTTTGTAGCGTTGTAACTTGTCTGATTTAAAGATTTAGGTATGTTTACGAACTTAAATCTTGTTAAAAAAGTCTGCGGTACGTAGGAATTTTTCTTCTGTGTCTTCACTAGAGTGTACTTCAACTAGACTATGTTTCTTTTCAATGATATTATATTAAATAGAAATGTTATACACCTACAAATCAAACGAAAAATGTTTTCCGCACAGAATTTTACACTACAGTGTACAAGTCAAAACGATAGAAAGGAGATGAATGATAAAACCATCAAGACAAAAAGAGATAGTTTGTTTCGTCAATTGCGCGTAAATGCAAATAAATATACCTAAAACCGGCAACCAATCACCTAAAAGTAAGACATCCTAATTAGGATGTTTTGCTAACTCTGGAACAAAAATGAAGACAAAAACACGAACAGGGTAGTTATAAAAAAATGTTACATCTATTTTTATATAACAGTGATAAAAACAAGAGATTTTTAATAAAGGAAATCTATGAAGCCTATACGGTCTTGTGTATACGTAATACCTTCAAAATAACAACCTAACCTTAAACATTTTCTCGATAGAACTTTCAAATTATAACCAGCCTATGTGCTATAAATATTGGCTACATCGAGCTTGACAAACAAACGTATACGAAGTCTATATTACAGCAAAATCTATATTTAGGTTCGTCAATAACTTCAGTAGGATTTCTGAACACAATATCCGGTCTATCGCATCTCCAACAACTAATACGGGACAAATGTTAGAAACTTACTGGCCTATTTCGACAATTTATTTCTGTACTAGCTTTTAGACGCGGATTCGCTCACATTGAATTAATTTAATAAATATCGAAAATGAAAATTAGACCATGTTACTTCTGATACCTTAAAGAATATGTGTACAAAATTTCATTATGATTTTTTTTTCATAGTAAAGAGTAAAGACACTGTATTTCTATTGGCATTATTAATATTAAATCAGTAGATCTCAAGGTAACGTCACTGTCTCACAATGCCCAAAATTTCTTCATAACATAAATAATGATTTCTGCTGCGTCATCTAAGAGTCCGTGGGTTTACAAACGCTTGGAAAAGCTGTGAAAAATTACAGTACAGAGATTGATTACGGACAAATTAACGTGCATTAAACGTACCTATTACACTTATTTTTATATAAATAACTATATAATATTTAATTTATTATTTTTATATTATAATAATCTTAAGGAATTGTAGACAACCTGTCTAAGAGGTAGTTAATTATCTACTTAACCACCTTTAGGACTATTTTTCCTATTCGATTCCATTTCCCCACTTCATAGGACGGCAACACAGTCGTGACTTGTGAGGAACTTGGCGACTATTCATGGGCAGAAGTGGTGGTTTACCATCAAGCGATCCCGCTAAGTCCACGATCATAAAAATAGGAAGGATACTCGTATCTTATTTCTCCTTAAGAGTAACTCTCAAAGTTTCTTGCCCGTTCTTCTCGGTAGAAACTGCCTTCCAAATCTGTGGTAAATGTTTTTTTTTTAATCTTTATTGAAAGAGCTCAACCAATGTTTGGTTATGGAGGTAAATGTTTTGTTATACCTATTTGAATAAAGATAAATTTGACGTTGATTTTTATTCCTTCCTTCTAGATACGCTGGTCATTCTTGTTTTCAAAGCTATCTTTAAACCGAGTCGTAGCTCATAATCGATACGGACAAACACATTGTCTCAGCTATAAATAGACTACGGAGGGAATTAAGACATCGGCCAATTTATTTTACTACCGCCGGTAATTTCTACCCAATCATCCTGTCTGCGACAACACGTGACACGCGACAATCAAGATCTATACTGATAACTGATATATATATCCTACTAAAATTATAAACTAGCGATCTGACCCGGCTTCGCTCGCATATATATTATGCATGTATTAAACATATAAGTCTTTCTAGCATGAGAATCGCTCGCGTAGTTTTAAAAATTTAAGCATACATAAGTACATGTACACTTTATTTAGTGAAATTGATATATCTGATTTAACAAATTTGCGTATTGTGACCCGGTCACTCTCTCGGGTCTCGATTGAAAATAGGCTTTTGGTAAACTTAGGTCTTCACGACACAGGTTCCCTTAGTGTGAAGGCCACTGATATGTGATATTTAATGTATGTTATTTAAATAAATACTTTTTCATTTCTTCATTTTCATCTTTATCTTGTAGAATATTCGACTTTCACTTTAACTGCATTTATTATTTCATTCTATATACATCGAAATTACACTAATAAATTGAAAGAAGCTCAGTCTACCTGCCTGTCTAAATAGTAAAAAATGCTGTATTCTTTAGCGCGTTATCGTAAGCCAAATTTCCCAAAATAAAAAATAGGGAAGTAGTATTATTCCCTTAATATATTTCGTTGACACAAGATAAAAATAAAAATTTACTACAACTGAGTCGACATGATTCCTTTAACTTATCGTGAAATCGAAATCTATTTACTCAAATTTCTACTACATTTTAAAGTAACTTGAAAATAGGAAGGTCTCACAGTCACGTTGGCGAGAGGTCGAGCGAATCCTCAAAGGAGTTCGGTTATAAGAAATAGTATTCCGACGTATTGGGAATTCGTTATGAGGAAATTATCCATACAAAAAAGCACACTTATATATTTATAATAATAAATTTGTTTGTCCTTCCTTCACGCCGTAGCTAAGCAATCAATCGACCTGATTTTTGGCATACAGTTAGTTGAAACGATGGAGAGTAACATAGGCTACTTTTTAGCTGGAAAAAAGTTTATATGAAAGTCCACGCGGACGGAGTCGCGGGCAACAGCTAGTTGTCTATATTAATGGCAATACTGGGATGAAAAGTATCCTATGTGTGGTGGGTTAATTCAGGGTATCGTATGTACCTATCTACAAACCAAATTTTAACTAAATCGGTCCAGCTATTTTTGCGTGAAAGCATAACAAATACAAATCCATTCATACATACTTTAGTAGCATAGGATAGGATTCTCAATGAGAAAATAAAAAAAAACTATTCTTTTAAAATATTTGTAAATATCAGTTTCCAATTTACGATTAAAAAGGGTTTAATAAAATAATTAAAGGCTGACAACACAATCGCGATCTCTCCTTGCATATTGCATTTTTGTAGGTGAACTATTTGCTTAACCATACACGAAAGTATGTGAAGATATATTATGTATGTTTGTTGTTCATTTACGCAAAAACTATTGTATGGTATTGGCTGAAGTTCAACGTGCATGTTGATTAGACCCTTGGTTAACGTAAGAGATAGCATAGAAACGAAAATTATGCGCAAAAAAACCACGGGACTCGATTTGTACATGACAGAATCGATCACAACTTCCAAAGCATTAATTGCTCGCGGAAACAAACACGTAGAAAAACGTTTTGAAGATTTCGCACTCGAGTTGAACTGTCGACACAATCAGTTATCAGAGGCTTAACCATTAACTTAACACGCCTTCTGTCTTGAAAGTTAGCGAACGAAAACGATTTCCAACTCATAAGTGCTCTCACTCTTACTGAAGAAGGATTTAATTGTGGGAAGGTGCGTTCATACAAAGAATGGCAGACAATTGAGACTATTTCGCTTAATTTTAAGGAAAGCAGGTTAATATTATATCTCGTCAATGTATTTATTAAATTGTATGTAAAACATAATTAGATTTACCTAATAAATCCTACTAATATTATACATGTGAAGGTTTATGAGAATGTAGGTATGTTTGATATTCTTTCGCGTAAAAACGGCTGGATCGATTTAGTTGAAATTTGGTATGTGGATAGATGATACCCTGGATTAACACATAGGATAATTAATATCACAGTATTGTCCCGGTAACAGGAACTATGCGGGTAAAATCGCGGACGCAGCTAGTATTGTAGCGAAGGAAATTACGAGTTTAGTGTTTTACTTCTAATCACAATTTTTCAGTATGTGCGTGGTCGTACTACGTAGCCATACACATGTATAGGCACAATATTATGTTTTGATGACAACAATTTAACCAAATCATGTCATCTATCGGGGTTAAGCTTCAGTTATATAATTTAATATAGTAGAAAGAACGCATTTTTTTATATGCAGCACGCCTTTTTGATATGATATGTCATTTTTCGAGGTTAAAATTTGATCTTTCTAACACAATATAAAATTAAAAAACATCAATCATTTTAAGTTTTAACGAAGCCTAATTATTTAAAATCAGTCTAGTAGCTTATGTGTTACGTAAAAAAATACATAGACAGACCCGTCCGTAATTGGATAAAAAATAAACTTTATTATAGGTATACCAACAAAATTTATACCAGGACACCAGGATGACTTAAGAGGTATCTCAACCCGAATGCCATTTACGACTTGACATCAACTATTTACTAATCCATACTAATTATTCCATTAGTTGTACAAGCGTATATCGCAATTAACGCGACAAAGCACTCTCAAGATTGTCTGATTACACGAAGCCAAAGCAGTGCGGAATTATTTGTTTTATATTGAAGAGTTCATTTGACTTGTGGTTCGAACTTATTATATCATAGAACTGGAACCATAGACACAGAATAAAGATTAAAAATATAAACGAGAAATTATATGAAGTAAAACACCAAGTACTTTTACGTGTAAGTACGCGGGAAAATAATATTAATTCGGTATTTATTCGATTTGACGATTTAACGATTGTTACAAATAATTTTATAGCTAATAAGCCAAGAAAATGACAAAAACCTAAGACCCTAAAAACTACGACTCTATTGCATTACAAAGTTTTCGTAAATAAGCACATTCATAGAGATTTTGTTCTTTTTCGGTGGCTCTTATTTAAATAATATACCTATGCCTAACTAGTTTAAGCAGATGTCCTATTTTCATATACTGGATATGTAATAACGTAAATTCAAACAGAGTATTTATACAGTTGGTTCATATAAATTAAATATACTATGTATTATATTACAACAGTGGAACCATTGTTTCATAGATAGAGGAATTTGTATAATTCTATCTTGATAGTAATAAGAGTATACAGTATGGATTCCATTGATAGGTTGCAGATAAACTATTAGAATTAAGAATTCTTGGCTCTCATTGACATTTTTTTCTAATATATTGGAACCAGATACTATTAAAAAATATATATTGTCTATGAAGAGTGTATGGTGAATGGCCATATATTTTTTTTAATATAGATACGTAAAATAAAGACTTTTTTTAAATGTTCATATTTTATTGTTATAATATAATTACAATTGGGTTGATATTGTTTTTACTTTTAAGCTTGATATTATGTAACAACGTCACTTAAATATTATTTTCTAAAATTATTTACGTCAATTACATAAACCAGCACAGCTATTGTCTTACCAAGAAAATAAATATCTGCAGTCTGCTTTACTTTTAATTTTCGTTTGTAACCTCTGGGAAATTAATTTTAATATTTAAAATTAAAATACTTACCAGTATTTCATGGTGTGTGCGGTTTCCTCTGTGAACCCACTGGACGTTTGTAGCCGGTGCAATAGGTTCGCTTCCACAAGGGATCGTAACATTTACCGTCCCCTTGTCTGTCGCTACCAGCCGAATTTCCACCTCCTCACCAAACACCCCCAACACTACGCCAAAAACATACTTTAACCGCTACAACACAAAGGCTAAATAAATGTACTTCAATCAATTCATACAATTTACCTTCTATTCCAAGGCAGAACAGAAGCACCAATATACGCTCGAGTAGCATTCTAATATTTCTACATCTAAACCCTAAGAAAAATCTCACTAGCTCTACCTACTTGTAAAGTAAAAAGATTTTTTCAAACTAGTTTATTTACATTACAATGATTTTTTTTTTATGACGGAAGGCGAAATAATAGGAAACAAAGTTCACAACAAACGTCCTCCCTTCATTGATAAAACTCATAGACTAAATAATAAATTATTTGTAATTGACTGTCCGTTTGACACTTGACGTTATAATTTAATTGCCATGTAAGAAAATAAACAGCCAATCGTTGCTCTATCGAAAAATTCATAGATACTGAAGCTGTCAAATTACTGTCTCGTATTGTCATAGAGAAAAGTATAGATTTTCTTTGGATATGGCCGCTGTATCGGCAATACAACACTTGCAATGTTTTGTATATTCATATTCATTTTTTATAATGAATAAAGTGTTTTATACTTACAAGTAGTGATTAGTGGTTCGTGCTGAGTGCTGTGATATTTGTGATGGAAGCAGATAGCGGATATGAAATTCAAAGAGCTCGTGATGCAATTCAGATGATAGAGACGATTCAGTCGATGATAGATGTTTCGGCGGATAGACTAGAAGGTTTGAGGACACAATGCTTGACGAGCGCAGAACTGACGCAGCAGGAGATCCGGACCCTGGAGGTGAGGGCAGATATTTTTTTTATTGGGCTAAGTATTCGTAAAACAAGTTGTGCCCTTGAAAAGCTTGCAAGGCCTATGCCTCAAGGCCCCTGAGCTCAGGGATCCTTTCAATGCCGTTTGTAGAAAGTGTAAGCGTGCGCACTCCACGCTGCCTTGAAATAAAATCTTTATCATCGAATTTCCAATTTTGACTACATAACCAGTCTAATTAAATGTTAGATATGGGACATAATATTTTCAATATTGCCTTTTTGAAAAGCAGGGATTTGTCTGAAAATTCTTCCTCATTCAGTTTTTGTCTGAATGTTTAACTTATAAAACTATTGCTCTAAAGAATTGGTTATACTATGTCATATTTTCTTATATAAAGTTGACAAATATAACTATAAAAACTAGTTAAATAAGGCAATCTCAATTACTTATAATTCTCAGAAAACATACTTTTGAAAATATAACTGTTAAGCAGTAGCCTTTAAAAATGGGGAATTCTATAATGTTTAACAATTTCTTTCAATCTTAACAAAATAATCGAAGAAATGTTCATTGAATCAAGGAAGTGTTTTGTTGAATTTGACTAACAAATAGGCTGTATATAGTAACACTTCAATCATTTTAGTATTACAACATTATTATATACAAAAATAAATCAAATGCTTAAAAATGTTTAGCACATAACCTTATTAGTTATCCAATAATTCATTAAAGTTACTTAAGTATTGACCTCAATATAACTCCAAATAGCAACACTAATACTCATAGTATATATTCATACAATTGTTTACATTGACTAATATTTACAAATATGAGGGTTTATTTATACTCATTGTAAAAATAATAATACAATTAAGTTCTACCAATATAAGAATAAGTTTTAAAGACATTGTTGTTTGTCTGTTTGTCTTCACCACTGTATAGTTTTGATAAATGTTGTATAGACATAATTTTGAATACATTTAATGAAAAGTAAGAAAAGTAAATAATAAATCTTAAACAATTTTATCCAAGTAATAACACTACCAATATAAGAAGTTTTAAAGACATTGTTGTTCATCTGTTATGCTTTCCTGCCTTCCCCACAGAATAGTATTGATACATTTTGTATAGACATAATTTTTATTAGATTTTATGAAAAATTCAAAGCAATGTAGTATTTAAGGGTTTAACTTAGATGGAACCTCATTGGAATTTATGAAATAGAATAAATTATAAATCTTTTAATAAATTTTATTCAAGTAGGAATATGAAAACTTTTTTTGTATTGTTTTAAAAATTACTTGCTTATTTATTTAATTTTTTAAAATATGACACAAGAATATTATATCATAAAACTCTTTTGAGGAGCCAGTTAGAGTTATTGATGTAACAGACAAAAATATTTTTTCTTAGTCATGTTTTTCTATGTCTTGCTTTGCCATATTTAGTCTCGCTCAAACAATCTTCTGTAGTTAGTCAGTACTAAGCCTGTTGTAAAATCTTTCTGTTAATTAATTTTTTCTCTTTTTTTCAGGGCAAACTAGTGAAACATTTTTCAAGACAACTAGTAATAAAAGCGAAGTTTGGTGAAGAGTTGCAGAGAGAGTTGAGGGATGTGCCGAGCTTGCGGCAGTGGCTTAGAGTAGTTGGTCTCAGCGTGGATGCTATAGAGGTGATTTTATTGAGTTTTTATTAATTCTTTGTTACATTTTATTACAATATTGGATAATCTGAACCTATTGAAAATGATTTGGGTGCCTATAAATAACACCTTAAATAACCGTGCCTTGACTTCATCTCAGAAGAAAATTATTCTAGCCCAAATTTTCACAGACCAATACCAATAGACTACATAATTTTACAAGAAATATGAAAAACATTATTATTTTTATTGATTGAATGTCTTATTAGTCTATACTAATATTATAAAGAGGTAAAGTTTGTGTGTTTGTTGAATTGCAAGACTTAATTTCTAGATCTACTGAACCAATTTGAAAAATTCTTTCACCAATACAAAGCCACATTATTGCTGAGTGTCAAAGGCTATTTAAAAACACTGACAAAGTTGTGTTGTATTGTAGACACGTTTTTAATTACGTCATGCTTTAAATAACTAGCAATGCACCTGAATATAGCATTGTGGTTTTTTAATTTGTGGGCGCTATACTGTGTCTTGCACTGTATCCTCTTATAAATAAAAATGTTGGTGAATTGCAATATATATTTTTTGAATTTTTTTGGTTTGATAGCTAAAAGATTCACAAAAAACCAATAATCACCATGTCTATTGGTAAAAGAATTTTTTTAAATAGGTTCACTTCCCCCCACAAAGTTTTATTACTTGTTTTGATTGAAATATATTTTTATGGTCAATAAAAACTAACCTAACCATGCTCTGTGGTATACTATGCAAATTATTAGGATTAAATTATACCTGTAAATGTTTATCTTTAATAACTCTTATCTGACATAAAACCATATAAAATCGGTTGGGTAGTATTAGAGATTTAAGCATACATAGGACAGAAGAAAGTGACTTTGTTTTATAATAATAATAATAATAATAATAACTCTTTATTGTACACACAAGAAGAAATAACAAAACAAGCAGCAAGAGAAAGAAACAAAAAATAGTACAAAAGGCCGTCTTATCACTACAGTGATCTCACCCAGACAACCTGAGACCCAGGAAAAGCTGATAAGAGAAAAATAGTTTTACACATAATATACATACACACATAAAAATACAAAAACATATATACATATATACATACTCATATACATACATATATATATACATATATAAATACATACAGATACAAATCAAAGCGATAAAAAGTGATTTTTTACAAGCTTGTAGTAGTATCGTTAGTGAGAAATTGGAAATTTTGTTTAAGATAGGAAGGTTAGTTATATCATTAGTCATACCATGTAACGACTAATGATATAACTAACATATACATGAATGTTTCAGGCGGTGTGCTCTCGTATATCCTCGCTAGAAGCCCTGAGAGAGAGATCTGAGCATGAGTTGCGAGCGATCCTGTGCGGTGCGAGGGATGAGGAGGTGCGGAGGCTGGGGCGGGCAATGCAAAGACTTAGAAGCTATACAGGTTAGTTTAAGTGTCTATTTGTGTTGGTGACCTAGGTACTATGCCTGTTCAGATAATAAAAGATAATCCTACAGGGCTGTTGTATTTATTCAGTGGTTCACGGGAACATGGTATGCGAGCCACACCGAGACTGACTGCACTTTACAATCGTCACTTAAAAACTAACTTATAACTAAGAAGTGGGAAACCAGGATATATTAAAGTGCTGGCTAAGCCGTTACAGATCTATTTGTTACATTAAGACTAAGATTTTATTTTAGATGTGATAAAAGTATTTTTAAAATTTGTTCCAGTAGATACTATACCCACAGAATCACAAACAATATAGCTTATCCATACTAATATTATAAAGTGTATCTGTCTGTCTGTATGTTTGTCTTTCTTTCACGACAATCTGCAGGACCGATTAAGTTGAAATTTATTATGAACATGATGATACCCTGGGTTAAAACATAGGATACTTATTATTCCAGTAGTGCGACGGGAACGGGAACTATTTATTAATATCAATACTCAATATGTTTCTTTATAATATCAATACTAATCATAACTGAATTAAGCAATTGCTAATTCCAGAAGCCCTAGCCCGCGGCCACGAAGCAGTGGAACTGCCTTTATACTGGGATAGTTGGGAGAGACACGGTCGAGGATCCCCTCGGAACAGAGATGACAGGAACCATAAGAAGACTCCCAGAATACAGAGGGATGGTGAGCTATTCATTTTAATTTTTTTTATTCATCTATAGCCTTACCTCCTATCTCACAATCAATCTGTTTACAATCACATAAGACTGTTTACAGATAAAAAAATTATAGCCTTCCATTACATACATGTTTAAAGATAAGTTTAATCAATGGGAAACAAGTAATTATTATTAAAAAAACAAAATACCCGACTGCACACTAAAAAAAGAGTAATTATGTCTTTATCCCGTGGGACTTTTAGGATAAAATGTATCCTATGACACTCCCGTAATCAAGACAAATCTAACGATACCTCATACATCAAAATCCATCAAGCCGTTTAGGCTACAGGAGGTCACAAAGGAACAGACATACATACTTACATACACTCGAAAAACATAAGTGCATATACCTTGTTTTTAAATAAATACTTCTATAAGTCATTACATTACCCAACAAATATATGTATAACTTGTCGAAAATATAAACTATTAAACTTAGGAAAAAGTATATTAAAGTGACTGCTATTTTAGAGACCTTAAACGAAAGTTTTTTATTATTAATTTTTAAGTTGCTACATTCTTACAACCTTAGTCACTCAGTTATACAATCTGGAATTAGCCAAAGAAACAGTTATTGCTAAACTTGTGCATGCATAGTCACATAGTGTCGAATTGGGAATTATTTTTTTAAGTCAGTTAAAAATAATAAGAAAATGATAATAAGAAGATGATAAGAACCTGTAATTTTCAGGGGGTAAATCACCAACAACGCCGGTGGGCAAACGAAAGCAGAACTCCCATTTGCCAGCACCCGACTCGCTCACCAAGTCGCGTTCGCACGAGTCTCAGCTCTCCGTTAGACCAGATGCCTCCGATCATAGGTATTGCTATTTATTTATTCTTCATCACATCACACAAAGAATACTATCCTAACCCTATCCCAATTCCTAATCCTACTAATATAATAAATGTGAAAGTTTTTTGAGAGTGCATGTATGGCTGCATGTGCATGGCTTTGTAATTGTAAATTGTACCAACTTAGCTCAAATTTGTTATGTAGATACGTGATACACCTGGATAAACACAGGATTTTTTATATTCCGGTATTGCCCCGGGAATGGGAACTACATGGGTAAAACGACGGGAAACGGCTACTAGTACATATATCTAATGTTACATTTATTAGTTCTGATCGTATTTTAATATGAAATTATATTTTCAGTGATAACAGTCAATCGTCAGCAGTTGGCAACACCGAGACGAGTCCGCCCGCGTCGCCGCACGAGCACGAACACCCCGCGCGCGCGTATGACACGCACCATGTGAGTGTTGCCAGTTTTACTTGATCCTAGTAATGTTATAAGCGCCTTGTGAAGATCTGATGAATATGTTTGTTGGGAAATCGTCATAAAATACCAATGAGAAGACCAGGGAAAGTACCTTTATGTCGGACTCTTCTCAACTAAAACCCCACACAGATAGAGGTCACGAACACCTTTGCAAACTGTTTTGCTACCTTTAGCATAGATAATAAAGATTTCTTTAAATGTTGCCCCAAATTTTATCAAATAAATTCCGTTCCAGGGTAGCCCGGTCGCCCCCATGGGTGGTCCCCGTTCACCCCGGACAAGCACAATCACGATGGGGAGCGCAGCCGCGGTCGGTGGTTGTATGGCGCACGACATAGCGCACCGCTTCACTAAGACCTTCAACATGATAGCCACGTGCGACTTCTGCGATAAACAGATGCTCTTCGGTTCGGGGTTGAAGTGCAAAGAGTGCAAGTTCAAGTGTCACAGGTGAGTGTAAAAGTGCAAGTCAAAGTGGAAAATTGCAAGTGTAAGTTAAAGTGCCACAGGTGAGTGTAATAGTGCAAGTCAAAATGTAAAATTACCAGGTAAAAGGTAAAAGTGCTAAGAGTGTAAACTAGAGTGCCACAGATGAGTGTGCATGTCAAAGTACAAAGAAACAGTGTAACTTTTAAGTGTCATAAGTCAATTTATAAGTGTAAAATTACAAGTGAACATACTCATAGTGTGACACAAACAATGAGCTAATAAGTTTGTGAAACAGGTTTAAAAAGGCGATTGTTATATTGTTATATAATTATAATATTAATAATGTTGAATAAGTATACGAAGTATAATCACCATCTAGGGCAAATTTCTGAACCCAAAGAAAAAAATTATAGTGTAAAAGTGCTAAAAGCTAATAGAAAATTAAAATTTACCCAAATACTTATTTATTAGTATGTATATATGAAAATAACAGAGTTAAGATTAATTAATTTTTTTTCTGTACAGAGATTGTGAAAGCAAAGTTCCGCCATCTTGCGGACTGCCTCAAGAATTCGTTAACGCATTTAAAGAAAAGTTTCATAAGGACGGTTAGTTCATTTATTTATTAATATTTTGTTACTTAAAAATTTTTTTTTTTATTTTTAATAGTTTTCTCTAAACTCGTTTTTTATAAATTACTAACACTTACTGTATTTTTAGGTGGTTACTACATGTCATCTCCAGGTCGAATTATTCCATCACTAACACCTAGAAGACAGAGGCCGCCTGCACAACATCCATATTCGGTGAAATATTTATTATTTGTAAAGCTTACGATTTAATGGAATAATAGATATAAAGATAGTAATATTATTAAGAAGTAAAGTTTGTGTGTTTGTTAAATTGTTAGGGGTAATCTCGGGATCTACTGAACCGATTTTAAAAATTCTTTCACCAATAGAAAGCCACATTATTGCTGAGCGCATAGGCTATAAAAAAACCGAAAAGGATAATTAACATTATGCCCAACGAAGTGGGCACGATGTTTACACATCTAGTAGTGTATAAAGTTGGGGGTTGTAGCGCCATATTGTTAAGTTAAATAGGGCAGGTAGATAGTGTGAAACAGTGGTGTCAAGTGTGACACATTTCTTAGAAATTAAATCTAAAAATGTCATCAGTTAAGATTTTGTAATAAAAAAAAAGAAACCAATACTATGTTATTTGTATTATTTTCCCAAGCCATTCATATATGGCTATTTTTATTTAATTCCTATATTGCTGTATACAGGGTGGTCCTGACTCCTCATCCAACACGTCATCATGCAACAGTTCCACCCCATCATCACCAGCGCTGGCAGCCCCTACTGGTCCTCATCATCAGCTGCAAAACCTGCACCAGCTGGATAGACGTCGGTTCCATTTTCCGGGTGAGTGGTGATGATGATGAATGATTTTAAATTTAGTAGGAAATTTATAAACCTTCGTTGGATTCTAAACGACGGATAAAATTTATTATTTTACGACCACATTTCGTCGACGTCCCGTGGTAAATTTATCAACAACGCATATCCATTCGTCAAGTTCTAAATGGTTGGACCAATCACAGAAGAGCTTTTAATTTACCGCTTCATAATTATTATAATTGGATTATTATTAATAAACTAATTAATTATTTGCTGGTGTATAGATGTGAAGCCAGCGGTGTCAAGTCCCAACCACACATCGGCGGTGCAGTCACCGGCCAGGAATAATGTGGATGCGAAACATGACCTGGTATCCAGTGTGCGAAGTGGTGAGTCTTCTTAAATAATTATTAAAAAAAGACCTTATATTAAAATAAAATAGAATGAGCGTAAAATAATACTGAAAAAATGCTGGCCTTTCATTTGATACCAATATTAAGGTACTTCCTCATTTTGTGTCAGGGGACATCTTGGCCTGGTTATGTAAGAACACTCCAGACTTCACCTTTCATCCAACAAAATCAAAATCGGTTCAACTGTTTACACGCTACCATGCCACAGACAGAAAACATCACACACAGACGTCAAACAAAACAAACCATTGTTTTTACATAGATCTATAGTATTTTCAACGTCCATTAGAATAAAAAAAACCAGTTGAATAAAATTTCGTCCCAGGCATTTATTATATTTATAGTACTAAGTTACTAACCACTTTTAATTTTTTCAGAGGGTTCCGGTCAAATATCTCTGAGTGGGTCGGGATCTGACGGCGCGAACAGAGATAGTCCAGCTGACGTCACAGATCCTGGACACGACCGCTGGCCCAGGCAGAACAGTGTGAGTATCTATCTATCTATCTATCTATCTATCTATGATGAAATGGCAAAGGATCTCTTATTACTGTGAATAGTGTGAGTATACAAACCATTGTAGGTTTATTTATTTAGCTTGGCGCTTGGCGCAGTGGTAGCACAACTACTTTCTGCGCGAAGGGTCGTGGGTTCGATTCCCACACCGGAAAAATATATTTGTAATTTATATTTGTATTTTTCTGGGGTCTGGGTGTTACTATGTATTGTATGTATGTATTTACAAAAGAAAAGTATGTATATGTAATTTATTCCGTTATCTAGTTGCCATAACACAAGCTTCGGCTTAGCTTGGAACTAGATGGCGCGGTGTATAAATGTCCTGAAAATATTTATTTATTTAATATTTATTATTCTTATTATTCTTATTATTTGTTAAAAAACTCTTTCATGGGGCTAAGTATACTATTCTATAATAAGCTTCCTAAGAGCGTCAAGGATCTGACTTATTCCAAGTTTAGAATCCTCGTTAAAAATGTCTAATTAAAAAGGCGTATTATAAATTAAATGAATATATTGAAGATAAAAACCCTTGAAATTATATTTTATAACGCTCGTGGGATGTTGGATGGTTCTTATTTTTAAAAGACCGACTATCAGAGTTTCTTGCGGTTCTTCTCTGTAGAAACTGCCTTCCGAACCGGTCATAAACGTTTTGTAATACCATGACGATTCAAAAGTGTTACTAAATAATAAATTTAACATAGTTGAATAAAGATACTTTTGACTTTTAACATCCTGTAAATGAATCTCGTTGCATTCGCAATAAAGCCGCCCATGTCACAAAAGCGTTATCAATGTCAATAGTAATAACATCCGAACACTGATAAGGGATATCGCATCAGTCGCCAGCGAGCTTTTGTGAGCTTTGTTTGTGACAGTGATATAAATATGTCCGCCATTGTACAAAGACGGAGGCTGTTTGAGGAAGTAATTGTTTTCTTTTTTGATCTTTTTTTAAGTAGGGCAACTAAATTAAATTGTAGCCAATATTTTAGATATCTGAATGTATAATAATTATTTTGAATCAAGTGTGAGGCATGTTTTTTGTATAACTTTAAAGCTTGAAACAAAGACAAGTTTACATATACATATTTTATAATGTAATTTATTCCTTTAAACATATAACTTATACATCTGTGCATTTTATAATTATATTTTATTGTATGACTTATTTACTTTTTGTAGTATCTATTTACTGATATGTTTTTATGGTGGGCGCTGATCACTTAACAGGTGACGCGCCAGCAACTTTTAGCAAAAAAACTTAAAACCTTTTAATAAAAAGTAATTTCAACGTACTGTATTGCGCAACAGCTGTCGATGAAGGAATGGGACATCCCGTACGACGAGCTGAAGCTGTACGACGTGATCGGCGCGGGGCGCTTTGGCACCGTGTACCGCGGCAGCTGGCACGGCGCCGTCGCCGTCAAGCTGCTGCACGTGCACGCGCTGCGCGACCACTGCGCGCCGCTCGACACCTT
>JADANM010006310.1:664846-682908 GCA_026213755.1 Eurema hecabe | reverse complement strand
AAGGTGTCGAGCGGCGCGCAGTGGTCGCGCAGCGCGTGCACGTGCAGCAGCTTGACGGCGACGGCGCCGTGCCAGCTGCCGCGGTACACGGTGCCGAAGCGCCCCGCGCCGATCACGTCGTACAGCTTCAGCTCGTCGTACGGGATGTCCCATTCCTTCATCGACAGCTGTTGCGCAATACAGTACGTTGAAATTACTTTTTATTAAAAGGTTTTAAGTTTTTTTTGCTAAAAGTTGCTGGCGCGTCACCTGTTAAGTGATCAGCGCCCACCATAAAAACATATCAGTAAATAGATACTACAAAAAGTAAATAAGTCATACAATAAAATATAATTATAAAATGCACAGATGTATAAGTTATATGTTTAAAGGAATAAATTACATTATAAAATATGTATATGTAAACTTGTCTTTGTTTCAAGCTTTAAAGTTATACAAAAAACATGCCTCACACTTGATTCAAAATAATTATTATACATTCAGATATCTAAAATATTGGCTACAATTTAATTTAGTTGCCCTACTTAAAAAAAGATCAAAAAAGAAAACAATTACTTCCTCAAACAGCCTCCGTCTTTGTACAATGGCGGACATATTTATATCACTGTCACAAACAAAGCTCACAAAAGCTCGCTGGCGACTGATGCGATATCCCTTATCAGTGTTCGGATGTTATTACTATTGACATTGATAACGCTTTTGTGACATGGGCGGCTTTATTGCGAATGCAACGAGATTCATTTACAGGATGTTAAAAGTCAAAAGTATCTTTATTCAACTATGTTAAATTTATTATTTAGTAACACTTTTGAATCGTCATGGTATTACAAAACGTTTATGACCGGTTCGGAAGGCAGTTTCTACAGAGAAGAACCGCAAGAAACTCTGATAGTCGGTCTTTTAAAAATAAGAACCATCCAACATCCCACGAGCGTTATAAAATATAATTTCAAGGGTTTTTATCTTCAATATATTCATTTAATTTATAATACGCCTTTTTAATTAGACATTTTTAACGAGGATTCTAAACTTGGAATAAGTCAGATCCTTGACGCTCTTAGGAAGCTTATTATAGAATAGTATACTTAGCCCCATGAAAGAGTTTTTTAACAAATAATAAGAATAATAAGAATAATAAATATTAAATAAATAAATATTTTCAGGACATTTATACACCGCGCCATCTAGTTCCAAGCTAAGCCGAAGCTTGTGTTATGGCAACTAGATAACGGAATAAATTACATATACATACTTTTCTTTTGTAAATACATACATACAATACATAGTAACACCCAGACCCCAGAAAAATACAAATATAAATTACAAATATATTTTTCCGGTGTGGGAATCGAACCCACGACCCTTCGCGCAGAAAGTAGTTGTGCTACCACTGCGCCAAGCGCCAAGCTAAATAAATAAACCTACAATGGTTTGTATACTCACACTATTCACAGTAATAAGAGATCCTTTGCCATTTCATCATAGATAGATAGATAGATAGATAGATAGATACTCACACTGTTCTGCCTGGGCCAGCGGTCGTGTCCAGGATCTGTGACGTCAGCTGGACTATCTCTGTTCGCGCCGTCAGATCCCGACCCACTCAGAGATATTTGACCGGAACCCTCTGAAAAAATTAAAAGTGGTTAGTAACTTAGTACTATAAATATAATAAATGCCTGGGACGAAATTTTATTCAACTGGTTTTTTTTATTCTAATGGACGTTGAAAATACTATAGATCTATGTAAAAACAATGGTTTGTTTTGTTTGACGTCTGTGTGTGATGTTTTCTGTCTGTGGCATGGTAGCGTGTAAACAGTTGAACCGATTTTGATTTTGTTGGATGAAAGGTGAAGTCTGGAGTGTTCTTACATAACCAGGCCAAGATGTCCCCTGACACAAAATGAGGAAGTACCTTAATATAGGTATCAAATGAAATGCCAGCATTTTTTCAGTATTATTTTACGCTCATTCTATTTTATTTTAATATAAGGTCTTTTTTTAATAATTATTTAAGAAGACTCACCACTTCTTACACTGGATACCAGGTCATGTTTCGCATCCACATTATTCCTGGCCGGGGACTGCACAGCAGATGTGTGGTTGGGACTTGACACCGCTGGCTTCACATCTATACACCAGCAAATAATTAATTAGTTTATTAATAATAATCCAATTATAATAATTATGAAGCGGTAAATTAAAAGCTCTTCTGTGATTGGTCCAACCATTTAGAACTTGACGAATGGATATGCGTTGTTGATAAATTTACCACGAGACGTCGCAAATTAATAAAATCGTAGTCATCGACGAAATGTGGTCGTAAAATGATAAATTTTATCTGTCGTTTAGAATCCAACGAAGGTTTATAAATTTCCTAGTAAATTTATAAATTTGCTGTTGTTGTCATTTTCCGGTGACATATAATATATAGAAAAATCATTCATCATCACCACTCACCCGGAAAATGGAACCGACGTCTATCCAGCTGGTGCAGGTTCTGCAGCTGATGATGAGGACCAGTAGGTGCCGCCAGCGCCGGTGACGATGGGGTGGAACTGTTGCATGATGACGTGTTGGATGAGGAGTCAGGACCACCCTGTATACAGCAATATAGGAATTAAATGAAAATAGCAATATATGAATGGCATGGGAAAATAATGCATATAACATTTTACTGGTTTCTTTCTTTTGATTACAAAATCTTAACGGATGTCTTTTTTAGATATAATTTCTAAGAAATGTGTCACACTTGACACCACTGTTTCACACTATCTACCTGCCCTATTTAACTTAACAATATGGCGCTACAACCCCCAACTTTATACACTACTAGATGTGTAAACATCTTGCCCACTTCGTTGGGCATAATGTTAATTATCCTTTTCGGTTTTTTTATAGCCTATCACGCTCAGCAATAATGTGGCTTTCTATTGGTGAAAGAATTTTTAAAATCGGTTCAGTAGATCCCGAGATTACCCCTAACAATTTAACAAACACACAAACTTTACTTCTTATTAATATTAATATTACTATCTTCAACTTTATACACTATTATTCCATTAAATCGTAAGCTTTACAAATAATAAATATTTCACCGAATATGGATGTTGTGCAGGCGGCCTCTGTCTCCTAGGTGTCAGTGATGGAATAATTCGACCTGGAGATGACATGTAGTAACCACCTAAAAATACAGTAAGTTTAGTATTTTTATAAAAGACAAATTTATAGCAAACTATTAAGTATACATTAATATTTTTTAAGAAACAAAGTATTAATAAAAAATGAACTTACCGTCCTTATGAAACTTTTCTTTAAATGCGTTAACGAATTCTTGAGGCAGTCCGCAAGATGGCGGAACTTTGCTCTCACAATCTCTGTACAGTAAAAAAGTAAAGTAAATTAATCGTATACATACAAACAAATAAATATTCGGGTAAGTCTTCATTTTCTATTAGCTTTTAGCACTTGCTATTTTACACTTTGATTTTTTTCTTTGACTCGGAGATTTGCCCTAGATGGTGATTATACTTGTTATACTTATTAACATTATCAATATTATAATTACACAACAATCGCCTTTTAAACCTGCTTCACAAACTTATAAGCTCATTGTATGTGTTACACTATGAGTATGTTCACTTGTAATTTTACACTGTTACTTTGTACTTTGACATGCACACTCATCTGTGGCACTCGATTTTGCACTTCTACCTTTTACCTGGTATATTTACATTTTGACTTGCACTTTTACACTCACCTGTGGCACTTTAACTTACACTTGCAATTTTCCACTTTGACTTGCACTTTGACACTTACCTGTGACACTTGAACTTGCACTCTTTGCACTTCAACCCCGAACCGAAGAGCATCTGTTTATCGCAGAAGTCGCACGTGGCTATCATGTTGAAGGTCTTGGTGAAGCGGTGCGCTATGTCGTGCGCCATACAACCGCCGACCGCAGCCGCACTCCCCATCGTGATTGTGCTTGTCCGGGGCGAGCGGGGACCGCCCATGGGGGCGACCGGGCTACCCTGGAACGGAATTTATTTGATAAAATTTGGGGCAACATTTAAAGAAATCTTTATTATCTATGCTAAAGGTAGCAAAACAGTTTGCAAAGGTGTTCGTGACCTCTATCTGTGTGGGGTTTTAGTTGATAAGAGTACGACATAAAGGTACTTTCCCTGGTCCTCCCATTGGTATTTTATAACAATTTCCCAACTTTAAAATAGTATCATACACACAACAAACATATTCACATAGAACTTCACAAGCTGTGGCACTTATAACATTACTAGGATCAAGTAAAACTGGCAACACTCACATGGTGCGTGTCATACGCGCGCGCGGGGTGTTCGTGCTCGTGCGGCGACGCGGGCGGACTCGTCTCGGTGTTGCCAACTGCTGACGATTGACTGTTATCACTGAAAATATAATTTCATATTAAAATACGATCAGAACTAATAAATGTAACATTAGATATATGTACTAGTAGCCGTTTCCCGTCGTTTTACCCATGTAGTTCCCATTCCCGGGGCAATACCGGAATATAAAAAATCCTGTGTTTATCCAGGTGTATCACGTATCTACATAACAAATTTGAGCTAAGTTGGTACAATTTACAATTACAAAGCCATGCACATGCAGCCATACATGCACTCTCAAAAAACTTTCACATTTATTATATTAGTAGGATTAGGAATTGGGATAGGGTTAGGATAGTATTCTTTGTGTGATGTGATGAAGAATAAATAAATAGCAATACCTATGATCGGAGGCATCTGGTCTAACGGAGAGCTGAGACTCGTGCGAACGCGACTTGGTGAGCGAGTCGGGTGCTGGCAAATGGGAGTTCTGCTTTCGTTTGCCCACCGGCGTTGTTGGTGATTTACCCCCTGAAAATTACAGGTTCTTATCATCTTCTTATTATCATTTTCTTATTATTTTTAACTGACTTAAAAAAATAATTCCCAATTCGACACTATGTGACTATGCATGCACAAGTTTAGCAATAACTGTTTCTTTGGCTAATTCCAGATTGTATAACTGAGTGACTAAGGTTGTAAGAATGTAGCAACTTAAAAATTAATAATAAAAAACTTTCGTTTAAGGTCTCTAAAATAGCAGTCACTTTAATATACTTTTTCCTAAGTTTAATAGTTTATATTTTCGACAAGTTATACATATATTTGTTGGGTAATGTAATGACTTATAGAAGTATTTATTTAAAAACAAGGTATATGCACTTATGTTTTTCGAGTGTATGTAAGTATGTATGTCTGTTCCTTTGTGACCTCCTGTAGCCTAAACGGCTTGATGGATTTTGATGTATGAGGTATCGTTAGATTTGTCTTGATTACGGGAGTGTCATAGGATACATTTTATCCTAAAAGTCCCACGGGATAAAGACATAATTACTCTTTTTTTAGTGTGCAGTCGGGTATTTTGTTTTTTTAATAATAATTACTTGTTTCCCATTGATTAAACTTATCTTTAAACATGTATGTAATGGAAGGCTATAATTTTTTTATCTGTAAACAGTCTTATGTGATTGTAAACAGATTGATTGTGAGATAGGAGGTAAGGCTATAGATGAATAAAAAAAATTAAAATGAATAGCTCACCATCCCTCTGTATTCTGGGAGTCTTCTTATGGTTCCTGTCATCTCTGTTCCGAGGGGATCCTCGACCGTGTCTCTCCCAACTATCCCAGTATAAAGGCAGTTCCACTGCTTCGTGGCCGCGGGCTAGGGCTTCTGGAATTAGCAATTGCTTAATTCAGTTATGATTAGTATTGATATTATAAAGAAACATATTGAGTATTGATATTAATAAATAGTTCCCGTTCCCGTCGCACTACTGGAATAATAAGTATCCTATGTTTTAACCCAGGGTATCATCATGTTCATAATAAATTTCAACTTAATCGGTCCTGCAGATTGTCGTGAAAGAAAGACAAACATACAGACAGACAGATACACTTTATAATATTAGTATGGATAAGCTATATTGTTTGTGATTCTGTGGGTATAGTATCTACTGGAACAAATTTTAAAAATACTTTTATCACATCTAAAATAAAATCTTAGTCTTAATGTAACAAATAGATCTGTAACGGCTTAGCCAGCACTTTAATATATCCTGGTTTCCCACTTCTTAGTTATAAGTTAGTTTTTAAGTGACGATTGTAAAGTGCAGTCAGTCTCGGTGTGGCTCGCATACCATGTTCCCGTGAACCACTGAATAAATACAACAGCCCTGTAGGATTATCTTTTATTATCTGAACAGGCATAGTACCTAGGTCACCAACACAAATAGACACTTAAACTAACCTGTATAGCTTCTAAGTCTTTGCATTGCCCGCCCCAGCCTCCGCACCTCCTCATCCCTCGCACCGCACAGGATCGCTCGCAACTCATGCTCAGATCTCTCTCTCAGGGCTTCTAGCGAGGATATACGAGAGCACACCGCCTGAAACATTCATGTATATGTTAGTTATATCATTAGTCGTTACATGGTATGACTAATGATATAACTAACCTTCCTATCTTAAACAAAATTTCCAATTTCTCACTAACGATACTACTACAAGCTTGTAAAAAATCACTTTTTATCGCTTTGATTTGTATCTGTATGTATTTATATATGTATATATATATGTATGTATATGAGTATGTATATATGTATATATGTTTTTGTATTTTTATGTGTGTATGTATATTATGTGTAAAACTATTTTTCTCTTATCAGCTTTTCCTGGGTCTCAGGTTGTCTGGGTGAGATCACTGTAGTGATAAGACGGCCTTTTGTACTATTTTTTGTTTCTTTCTCTTGCTGCTTGTTTTGTTATTTCTTCTTGTGTGTACAATAAAGAGTTATTATTATTATTATTATTATTATAAAACAAAGTCACTTTCTTCTGTCCTATGTATGCTTAAATCTCTAATACTACCCAACCGATTTTATATGGTTTTATGTCAGATAAGAGTTATTAAAGATAAACATTTACAGGTATAATTTAATCCTAATAATTTGCATAGTATACCACAGAGCATGGTTAGGTTAGTTTTTATTGACCATAAAAATATATTTCAATCAAAACAAGTAATAAAACTTTGTGGGGGGAAGTGAACCTATTTAAAAAAATTCTTTTACCAATAGACATGGTGATTATTGGTTTTTTGTGAATCTTTTAGCTATCAAACCAAAAAAATTCAAAAAATATATATTGCAATTCACCAACATTTTTATTTATAAGAGGATACAGTGCAAGACACAGTATAGCGCCCACAAATTAAAAAACCACAATGCTATATTCAGGTGCATTGCTAGTTATTTAAAGCATGACGTAATTAAAAACGTGTCTACAATACAACACAACTTTGTCAGTGTTTTTAAATAGCCTTTGACACTCAGCAATAATGTGGCTTTGTATTGGTGAAAGAATTTTTCAAATTGGTTCAGTAGATCTAGAAATTAAGTCTTGCAATTCAACAAACACACAAACTTTACCTCTTTATAATATTAGTATAGACTAATAAGACATTCAATCAATAAAAATATTAATGTTTTTCATATTTCTTGTAAAATTATGTAGTCTATTGGTATTAGTCTGTGAAAATTTGGGCTAGAAAAATTTTCTTCTGAGAAGGAGTCAAGGCACGGTTTTTGCGTGAGGGTGGTTATTTATAGGCATCCCAAATCATATTCAATAGGTTCAGATTATCTAATATTGTAATAAAATGTAACAAATAATTAATAAAAACTCAATAAAATCACCTCTATAGCATCCACGCTGAGACCAACTACTCTAAGCCACTGCCGCAAGCTCGGCACATCCCTCAACTCTCTCTGCAACTCTTCACCAAACTTCGCTTTTATTACTAGTTGTCTTGAAAAATGTTTCACTAGTTTGCCCTGAAAAAAAGAATTAACAGAAAGAATTTACAACAGGCTTAGTACTGATTCAACTACCAAAGATTGTTTGAGCGAGAGACTAAATATGGCAAAGCAAGACATAGAAAAACATGACTAAGAAAAAATTATTTTTGTCTGTTACATTAATAACTGTGACTGGCTGCTCAAAAGAGTTTTAAGATATAATATTCTTGTGTCATATTTAAAAAAAAATCATCAAATATATATGCAAGTAATTTCAAATACAATACAAAAAAAGTTTTCATATTCTACTTGTAAAAAATTTATTATAAGATTTATAATATATTCTACATTGCTTTGAACTTTTCATAAAATTTATTCAAAATTAGTTCTATACAACATTTATCAATACTATACGGTGGTGAAGACAAACAGACAAACAACAATGTCTTTAAAACTTATTCTTATATTGGTAGAACTTAATTGTATTATTATTTTTACAATGAGTATAAATAAACCCTCATATTTATAAATATTAGTCAATGTAAACAATTGTATGAATAACATATACTATGAGTATTTGTGTTGCCATTTGCAATAATATTGAGGTCAATACTTAAGTAACTTTAATGAATTATTGGATAACTAATAAGGTTATGTGCTAAACATTTTTAAGAGTTTGACTTATTTGTGTATACAATAATGTTGTTATACTAAAATGATTGAAGTGTTACTATATATAGCTTATTTGTTAGTCAAATAGGCTATATAGTTATATTAAACAAAAAAATTATGTGATTCAATAAACATTTCTTTGATTATTTTGGTCAGTTTGGAAGAAATGGTTCAACATTATAGAATGCACAATTTTTAAAGGCTACTGCTTAATAATTATATTTTCAAAGGTATGTTTTCTGAGAATTATAAGTAACTAGCTATTGCCCGCGACTCCGTTCGCGTGGACTTTCAGATAAACTGTGACCCTCCTTTTCCTCCCTTATAATCCTCAAAAATTGTAGCCTATGTGTTATTCTGATGTATAAGCTATATTGTGGTAAAGTTTCATTCAAATCCATTCAGTAGTTTTTACGTGAAAGAGTAACAAACATCCATACATCCATACATCCATACATCCATACATCCATACTTACAAACTTTCGCCTTTATAATAGTAATAGGATTGAGATTGCCTTATTATAGTTATATTTGTAAACTTTAAATAAGAAAATATGACATAGTATAACTGATTCTTTAGAGCAATAGTTTTATAAGTTAAACATTCAGACAAAAACTGAATGAGGAAGAATTTTCAGACAAATCCCTGCTATTCAAAAAGGCAATATTGAAAATATTATGTCCCATATCTAACATTTAATCAAACTGGTTATGTAGTCAAAATTGGAAATTCGATGATAAAGATTTTATTTCAAGGCAGCGTGGAGTGCGCACGCTTACACTTTCTACAAACGGCATTGAAAAGATCCCTGAGCTCAGGGGCCTTGAGGCATAGGCCTTGCAAGCTTTTCAAGGGCACAACTTGTTTTACGAATACTTAGCCCAATAAAAAAAAATATCTGCCCTCACCTCCAGGGTCCGGATCTCCTGCTGCGTCAGTTCGGCGCTCGTCAAGCATTGTGTCCTCAAACCTTCTAGTCTATCCGCCGAAACATCTATCATCGACTGAATCGTCTCTATCATCTGAATTGCATCACGAGCTCTTTGAATTTCATATCCGCTATCTGCTTCCATCACAAATATCACAGCACTCAGCACGAACCACTAATCACTACTTGTAAGTATAAAACACTTTATTCATTATAAAAAATGAATATGAATATACAAAACATTGCAAGTGTTGTATTGCCGATACAGCGGCCATATCCAAAGAAAATCTATACTTTTCTCTATGACAATACGAGACAGTAATTTGACAGCTTCAGTATCTATGAATTTTTCGATAGAGCAACGATTGGCTGTTTATTTTCTTACATGGCAATTAAATTATAACGTCAAGTGTCAAACGGACAGTCAATTACAAATAATTTATTATTTTAAATAATTTATTTAGTCTATGAGTTTTATCAATGAAGGGAGGACGTTTGTTGTGAACTTTGTTTCCTATTATTTCGCCTTCCGTCATAAAAAAAAATCATTGTAATGTAAATAAACTAGTTTGAAAAAATCTTTTTACTTTACAAGTAGGTAGAGCTAGTGAGATTTTTCTTAGGGTTTAGATGTAGAAATATTAGAATGCTACTCGAGCGTATATTGGTGCTTCTGTTCTGCCTTGGAATAGAAGGTAAATTGTATGAATTGATTGAAGTACATTTATTTAGCCTTTGTGTTGTAGCGGTTAAAGTATGTTTTTGCGTAGTGTTGGGGGTGTTTGGTGAGGAGGTGGAAATTCGGCTGGTAGCGACAGACAAGGGGACGGTAAATGTTACGATCCCTTGTGGAAGCGAGCCTATTGCACCGGCTACAAACGTCCAGTGGGTTCACAGAGGAAACCGCACACACCATGAAATACTGGTAAGTATTTTAATTTTAAATATTAAAAATAATTTCCCAGAGGTTACAAACGAAAATTAAAAGTAAAGCAGACTGCAGATATTTATTTTCTTGGTAAGACAATAGCTGTGCTGGTTTATGTAATTGACGTAAATAATTTTAGAAAATAATATTTAAGTGACGTTGTTACATAATATCAAGCTTAAAAGTAAAAACAATATCAACCCAATTCTAATTATATTATAACAATGAAATATGAACATTTAAACAAATTCTTTATTTTACGTATCTATATTAAAAAAAATATATGGCCATTCACCATACACTCTTCATAGACAATATATATTTTTTAATAGTATCTGGTTCCAATATATTAGAAAAAATGTCAATGAGAGCCAAGAATTCTTAATTCTAATAGTTTATCTGAAACTTATCAATGGAATCCATACATACTCTTATTACTATCAAGATAGAATTATACAAATTCCTCTATCTATGAAACAATGGTTCCACTGTTGTAATATTATACATAGTATCTTTAATTTATATGAACCAACTGTATAAATACTCTGTTTGAATTTACGTTATTTAATATCCAGTATTTCAAAGACATCTGCTCAAACTAGTTAGGCATAGGTACAGATTTTAATAAGAGCCAAAAAAAGAAACAAAATATATGACTGTATGTATGTGTATAATTTACGAAAACTTTGTAATGCAATAGAGTCGTAGTTTTTTAGTATTGTAGGTTTTTTGTCATTTTCTTGGGTTTTTATACATAATATTATTTTTTAACAACCGGTTAACCGTAGATTCGAATAAATACCGAATTAATATTATTTTACCGCGTATTTAAAGTACTTGTTTTACTTCATATAATTTCTCGTTTATATTTTTAATCTTTATTCTGTGTCTATGGTTCCAGTTCTATAATCTGTATTTATTTGAACACATGTTTTTATTAACTAGGTACGCATACATACATAAACGTATATATTCCAGCAGCTATGAAGTATGAGCTAGGAGATATTTGACCTATAATAAGTTCGAACTACAAGTCAAATGAACTCTTCAATATAAAACAAATAACAATTCCGCACTGCTTTGGCTTCGTGTAATCAGACAATCTTGAGAGTGCTTTGTCGCGTTAATTGCGATATACGCTTGTACAACTAATGGAATAATTAGTATGGATTAGTAAATAGTTGATGTCAAGTCGTAAATGGCATTCGGGTTGAGATACCTCTTAAGTCATCCTGGTGTCCTGGTATAAATTTTGTTGGTATACCTATAATAAAGTTTATTTTTTATCCAATTACGGACGGGTCTGTCTATGTATTTTTTTACGTAACACATAAGCTACTAGACTGATTTTAAATAATTAGGCTTCGTTAAAACTTAAAATGATTGATGTTTTTTAATTTTATATTGTGTTAGAAAGATCAAATTTTAACCTCGAAAAATGACATATCATATCAAAAAGGCGTGCTGCATATAAAAAAATGCGTTCTTTCTACTATATTAAATTATATAACTGAAGCTTAACCCCGATAGATGACATGATTTGGTTAAATTGTTGTCATCAAAACATAATATTGTGCCTATACATGTGTATGGCTACGTAGTACTACCACGCACATACTCAAAAATTGTGATTAGAAGTAAAACACTAAACTCGTAATTTCCTTCGCTACAATACTAGCTGCGTCCGCGATTTTACCCGCATAGTTCCTGTTACCGGGACAATACTGTGATATTAATTATCCTATGTGTTAATCCAGGGTATCATCTATCCACATACCAAATTTCAACTAAATCGATCCAGCCGTTTTTACGCGAAAGAATATCAAACATACCTACATTCTCATAAACCTTCACATGTATAATATTAGTAGGATTTATTAGGTAAATCTAATTATGTTTTACATACAATTTAATAAATACATTGACGAGATATAATATTAACCTGCTTTCCTTAAAATTAAGCGAAATAGTCTCAATTGTCTGCCATTCTTTGTATGAACGCACCTTCCCACAATTAAATCCTTCTTCAGTAAGAGTGAGAGCACTTATGAGTTGGAAATCGTTTTCGTTCGCTAACTTTCAAGACAAAAGGCGTGTTAAGTTAATGGTTAAGCCTCTGATTGTGTCGACAGTTCAACTCGAGTGCGAAATCTTCAAAACGTTTTTCTACGTGTTTGTTTCCGCGAGCAATTAATGCTTTGGAAGTTGTGATCGATTCTGTCATGTACAAATCGAGTCCCGTGGTTTTTTTGCGCATAATTTTCGTTTCTATGCTATCTCTTACGTTAACCAAGGGTCTAATCAACATGCACGTTGAACTTCAGCCAATACCATACAATAGTTTTTGCGTAAATGAACAACAAACATACATAATATATCTTCACATACTTTCGTGTATGGTTAAGCAAATAGTTCACCTACAAAAATGCAATATGCAAGGAGAGATCGCGATTGTGTTGTCAGCCTTTAATTATTTTATTAAACCCTTTTTAATCGTAAATTGGAAACTGATATTTTCAAATATTTCAAATATTTTAAAAGGATAGTTTTTATTTTCTCATTGAGAATCCTATCCTATCCTACTATGGTATGTATTTATGGATGTGTGTTTGTTATGCTTTCACGCAAAAATAGCTGGACCGATTTAGTTAAAATTTGGTTTGTAGATAGGTACATACGATACCCTGAATTAACCCACCACACATAGGATACTTTTCATCCCAGTATTGCCATTAATATAGACAACTAGCTGTTGCCCGCGACTCCGTCCGCGTGGACTTTCATATAAACTTTTTTCCAGCTAAAAAGTAGCCTATGTTACTCTCCATCGTTTCAACTAACTGTATGCCAAAAATCAGGTCGATTGATTGCTTAGCTACGGCGTGAAGGAAGGACAAACAAATTTATTATTATAAATATATAAGTGTGCTTTTTTGTATGGATAATTTCCTCATAACGAATTCCCAATACGTCGGAATACTATTTCTTATAACCGAACTCCTTTGAGGATTCGCTCGACCTCTCGCCAACGTGACTGTGAGACCTTCCTATTTTCAAGTTACTTTAAAATGTAGTAGAAATTTGAGTAAATAGATTTCGATTTCACGATAAGTTAAAGGAATCATGTCGACTCAGTTGTAGTAAATTTTTATTTTTATCTTGTGTCAACGAAATATATTAAGGGAATAATACTACTTCCCTATTTTTTATTTTGGGAAATTTGGCTTACGATAACGCGCTAAAGAATACAGCATTTTTTACTATTTAGACAGGCAGGTAGACTGAGCTTCTTTCAATTTATTAGTGTAATTTCGATGTATATAGAATGAAATAATAAATGCAGTTAAAGTGAAAGTCGAATATTCTACAAGATAAAGATGAAAATGAAGAAATGAAAAAGTATTTATTTAAATAACATACATTAAATATCACATATCAGTGGCCTTCACACTAAGGGAACCTGTGTCGTGAAGACCTAAGTTTACCAAAAGCCTATTTTCAATCGAGACCCGAGAGAGTGACCGGGTCACAATACGCAAATTTGTTAAATCAGATATATCAATTTCACTAAATAAAGTGTACATGTACTTATGTATGCTTAAATTTTTAAAACTACGCGAGCGATTCTCATGCTAGAAAGACTTATATGTTTAATACATGCATAATATATATGCGAGCGAAGCCGGGTCAGATCGCTAGTTTATAATTTTAGTAGGATATATATATCAGTTATCAGTATAGATCTTGATTGTCGCGTGTCACGTGTTGTCGCAGACAGGATGATTGGGTAGAAATTACCGGCGGTAGTAAAATAAATTGGCCGATGTCTTAATTCCCTCCGTAGTCTATTTATAGCTGAGACAATGTGTTTGTCCGTATCGATTATGAGCTACGACTCGGTTTAAAGATAACTTTGAAAACATGAATTACCAGCGTATCTAGAAGAAAGGAATGAAAATCAAAGTCAAATTTATCTTTATTCAAATAGGTATAACAAAACATTTACCTCCATAACCAAACATTGGTTGAGCTCTTTCAATAAAGATTAAAAAAAAACATTTACCACAGATTTGGAAGGCAGTTTCTACTGAGAAGAACGGGCTTAACGAACTTTAATAGTTACTCTTAAGGAAAAATAAGATACAAGTATCCTTCCTATTTTTATGATCGTGGACTTAGCGGGATCGCTTGATGGTAAACCACCACTTCTGCCCATGAATAGTCGCCAAGTTCCTCACAAGTCACGACTGTGTTGCCGTCCTATGAAGTGGGGAAATGGAATCGAATAGGAAAAATAGTCCTAAAGGTGGTTAAGTAGATAATTAACTACCTCTTAGACAGGTTGTCTACAATTCCTTAAGATTATTATATTATAAAAATAATAACTTAAATGTTATATAGTTATTTATTTATATAGTTAGTTATTAATGCACGTTAATTTGTCCGTAATCAATCTCTGTACTGTAATTTTTCACAGCTTTTCCAAGCGTTTGTAAACCCACGGACTCTTAGATGACGCAGCAGAAATCATTATTTATGTTATGAAGAAATTTTGGGCATTGTGAGACAGTGACGTTACCTTGAGATCTACTGATTTAATATTAATAATGCCAATAGAAATACAGTGTCTTTACTCTTTACTATGAAAAAAAAATCATAATGAAATTTTGTACACATATTCTTTAAGGTATCAGAAGTAACATGGTCTAATTTTCATTTTCGATATTTATTAAATTAATTCAATGTGAGCGAATCCGCGTCTAAAAGCTAGTACAGAAATAAATTGTCGAAATAGGCCAGTAAGTTTCTAACATTTGTCCCGTATTAGTTGTTGGAGATGCGATAGACCGGATATTGTGTTCAGAAATCCTACTGAAGTTATTGACGAACCTAAATATAGATTTTGCTGTAATATAGACTTCGTATACGTTTGTTTGTCAAGCTCGATGTAGCCAATATTTATAGCACATAGGCTGGTTATAATTTGAAAGTTCTATCGAGAAAATGTTTAAGGTTATGTTGTTATTTTGAGGGTATTCACACAAAACCCAGGGTTTTGTGTGAATAATCATTGAAGAGTCTTTGAAGCCTATTCAAAGATGGACTTTATTAAAAATCTCTTGTTTTTATTACTGTTATATAAAATTAGATGCAACATTTTTTTATAACTACCCTGTTCGTGTTTTTGTCTTCATTTTTGTTCCAGAGTTAGCAAAAACATCCTAATTAGGATGTCTTACTTTTAGGTGATTGGTGGCCGATTTTAGGTATATTTATTTGCATTCACGCGCAATTGACGAAACAAACTATTTCTTTTTGTCTTGATGGTTTTATCATTCATCTCCTTTCTATCGATTTGACTTGTACACGGTAATGTAAAATGCTGTGCGGAAAACATTTTTCGTTTGATTTGTAGGTGTATAACATTTCTATTGAATATAATATCATTGAAAAGAAAGATAGTCTAGTAGAAGTACACTCTAGTGAAGACATACTGCAGACTTTTTTTAACAAGATTTAAGTTCGTAAACATACCTAAATCTTTAAATCAGACAAGTTACAACGCTACAAAGGTATTTTCAACTGCAACGAAGATTACTAAATGCAATAGAGTGATAGTGCTCTGGTGTCGTGTTCGCGTATTGATTTTATTGGGAACTTAGTGTCACAGTCCATTGTGCGAGGTTAATCGACGAGTGACATTGCATTTTTATAAAGCTTCAGATTTTAGGACATTTTTATCTACGATCTTTGAATTAAAAATATGCTTTAAGATGTACTAGTGGTCTGTACCTTTTACTGCTATAGCTTATTAGAGAGGTTTTAATATGTTTTGGAAACAATGAGTCGATGCTACATTCTTAATGGACTTTAATTTTAGAGGTTTCTATTTTTGTCTATTTGTATCGTCTTGTCAAATAAATTTATCGTTGATCGTTAAAATTCTAAATTCAGTAACTAATTCGAATAACTGATCTAAATGTTTCTTCAAGTACAGCGTCCGACTGTCTAGTGACGTAATATGACACGTTAATTCATGTCATTCGACATTTAGACAAAAACATTTATAATTAAATACACTATCTATAAAGTATATTTCCATTTTTTTACACTTATTTTTATATAAATCATGTGTCTACAACTTAACGTAGCTAACAGACGGACAAATGAAATTTTGGTATATTTATCACCTTCGTAAAATGTAATCAAATCGTATAAGTATCTAAAGTGTTAATAGGTAAAGACGATGTTTGTTTGCTTTTGAAGTATATAATATAATATTAGCAGGGCTTAGTCGGCATATACATGAAAGGGGTTGCCATCAATAAAGATGGATTTAACCCATAAATCCGCGAATGCTGATATTTGTCACGTAACTGTTCATCCCCTCTGAACATGTTCAATTTAAGTTTAGCTGTTGCAGCGATGTAATTTTTTTATAAAGAGGGGGCAAGTGAGCGCCGCCTATAAGAACTCGCGCTGTCACAAGTGTGTTGCAAACCTTGATTAATTTAAAATAAAATTTCTAAATTTACAAGAACTTTCATTAAAACGAAAAAACTCTAAATTATATATTATAATTAATATCTTAATTATAATTAATATGTATTTTAACACATTCAATATTAAAAACGTGATAATAATTATGATAATTTTTGCATTGTTTTTGTTTGATTGGTGTTCCCTGTATTTTGAAATTAGTTCTTTATGTAATTTAAAATGATTTATACCAGCTTTTGTTGCCGAATGTAAGTAATCCCAATTCATTGACGAACTCGAGCTTAGCTAAGTAAAAAAATAGATTTTAATGAATTACTCTAAATACTCGAAGCAACAGGTCCAGACATTTGCAAAGAAAAATAACCAAGAATGTTAGCTGCTTAAGACAAGCACACTTAATTGGAGGACTCCTGTTAATTTCGCTTAAATGGCCATTAAGGGCTCATTTATTGATGCTATCTTCAAGACAGAGTATTGTATTATGTATTAGTCTTATACTAACACGTTTGTTGCTTTAAAAAGTTGTTTTTCAACTTCTTGGAAAAGTGATCTATAGTTATTGATGATCGCTTTTCCAACAAGTTGAAGCGACCGCTTCTGAAAACTTTTCTGAAACGTTCATGATATTTAGCAGTAATATAACTTTTCGATTTGCCCATAACGGTCTGTTAGCAGTTGCTCAATTGGTCGAAGATCTTCCTTTTGATTCGGAGAAAGATTACATCCCAAAAACATTAGGTCTTAAAAGCAGTCGCCTTGTAGTAAAGTAGTACCTCTACCAAAACTAGAGAACCTTAGAAAAAGGAAAAGAAAAATTACCATAAAAGGGAAAAAACTAGAAGAGCAAAGCTCTGGGTAGCACTACATTGGTAATGGGCTGGCGTTTCTCTTACCATCAGGAGGAAGTCCAGCTCGTCTTACCACTTCATAGAATAAAAAAAAACAAGAGAAAGGGACCCGTAGGTTATTCTGATTAATTTCCCAAGTTCTACTTTTAACTGGATAATAATCATATTTGGCGTCATAAAAATTTAGTTATCATATTTATGGTATATTTGATAACGTATTAAAGGTATCACTAGTAAGACAAAATTACACAGATATATTGTTTGTGAAGTGCAAATCTCAAAAACAGGTTTTGCTGTG
>JADANM010006310.1:590012-605584 GCA_026213755.1 Eurema hecabe | reverse complement strand
AAACAAACTCTTCAGCTTTATATATTAGTAAGTATATTAGTATAGATGTACAAGTGCTTAAAGCTCTATCGGGACTATTTTCTTACCTATACAAAGAGTCTAAGTATCCCTGTGGAAATCTATTTAAAACTGATCTCATTTCGTCCCACGGGTCACTAAAACTTCTGTTTTTCCACTAAAAAAAATAATTTATAAAATATTATTATACAACTAAGTTGAACCTAAAAGTATATATGGGAGTGTTTTATTGAATATAAACCTTTATACCTATCAGTTCAGCAAAGAATTATCGAACAAAGGTTTTTATTACGTGATTTTTATATGTTATTTCCAGAATTCTGAATTTTATATATACATAGCATATGTTGCTTTCAATCGTACCTATTCCCTGTTTGAAAGTTTCTGATGATACCTAACACTACTTCTCATTAATAATAAACTTGTTTATAACAATAACTAACTTCTGAAGATAAACGTTTAAAACAAATCTCAAATTGTACATTTTAATTAAGATATAGTTCAAACTTTTTGTTCCAAACTTACACGTCTATATCGACCATAATCGATCTCAGAATCAGTCATAGCTCTAGATAAAGCCAGGCTTGAAGCTGATGACACAGACTCATCATCGCTGATAGACGAGATGCTGTCTCGCGGAGTGACGTCACGAGACCAGACATATGGGGTCAGTGTGACGTCAGGCAGTTCCAGGTCGTTGACGAAGTCTGACCGGTTCTTGAGAACGGTGTCCAAAAGAGTTGGGAACATATTCATGTTTGAATGATAATGATGCTTGAAATTTTAATTAAAATTATTCAAAATAATGAATAGCTACTATTTTTCTTGTCTTTATAATTGGTGTACTACGAACGTTAAAATTTTGGTACATTTTTAATAAATTAAATATTAAGATACCGAAAAATTTTTTTTAATTTATTGTTTATTTATTAATTTTGTCTAGATTCTTGTAATTAAAGACAGAGGTTACTAAACGCACCCCGCGGTATTGCGTAAAAAAATAACTAACATCCATTCATCCCCATTCCCCTCTACCATTCGTATTATTAAGGTAATTATTAGTTAAAAAAAGATTATAACGTTTATTAAACTTTATGCTTCGAAACAACTAGGTACTTACTTCTCAACTAGTTTTCCTATTTGTTTATTAAATGAATAAATTATACGATTTGAAAATAAATTTCTTGTATTCCACAATTTCGTCACAAATATCAGACCTCTTTTAGGTTTTTTATCTGAGTCACGAGACTGGATTGCACTAAAAATTTCTGATTACAAGCCAGAGGTCACGTATACGCTTAACTTCTTGTGTTTGTTCAATACGTGAGTGTAACCACGCAACCATTATACTGACTTTAGTCTCGAGAATAATATAATTTACTAGTTGTGCCTTGCGGTGATACCCGCAGTTCATATGGAATATGTATTTCAAAATTGTATATTTTCCCCCGGTAAAACGTAGCGTATGTGTTAATTCAGGATATCAGCTAACTCCATATCAAATATATATGATTTATAGCATACACTAAAACAGAAACATAACAGACGGTAACATAAAATATAAATATATATGGCGGCTTTATCACTTGGCAGCGATTTCTTCCAAGCAACCTTTAAAGTATACACAATAGTAATAAGGCAGTGTATACAAAATAACGTACAATCTTGTGCCTTAATAATATTAGTAGTACCTATAGACAGTGTTATGCTATACTAGCTGCAGGCCGCGGTTTCATCCGTGTGAAATGAGACCCGTTTTATATTTTCTGTTTTCTTTATAGTGGTAGCCTTATAATATACCCCTGCGCCTTGGGGAGTAGACCATAGATTATGTCGGATTCTGAAAGCCAGACCGCCATATTGCAGAGGGTTACTACTTCATTTAATTACCTACTAATTCTTATCGCCTGGGTCTGGAAAATATCGCTTCCTAGCGGTAAGGGTAAATTGCATTCCGTGTATGTGCAGTCTTTTTCTGTGTTTATCAATAATTTTTTTTTATTATGTAAATAAAAATTCATTGCATCATGTAGCCAAACGCGCCAATCTATCAACGAAATAGCTTGTATGATATAGGTATAGGTATATATATCTTCCCATCACAGCCACACCTAAAGCAATATGTACTTATAATAAATAAACTATTGTTAGACAACATAACACACCTACTAGATGATTGCTTGGGCGTTGTCCGCGTGCCAACCGTTGTTCCATCTTGCGTCATAATAACTAATTATAAACATATTTATTAATCTAGACATACTATAGATGCAATTTTAGTGTCTGCTGGAATGTTATTTCACAAGTAAATTTAAATAAAATATATTTATTGTTTTCGTAAAATGGAGTATTTAATTAACAGTATGTTCAAGTGAAGTTTTTTTTTTTGTAAATTTTGGATCTTTAAGTTTAGATTGTGATTTTATATATTTATTCATGACAGCTTTACACAGTAATAACAAAAAAAACGTTAGGCGGTCACAATCTTAATCCCTTTACTTTAGTATAGATAAAACAATAATGCAAGTAGAAAGAAAATCTAAATAAAAGGATGAAAGAAAACAAAAGATTTAAACAACAATACAATTAAAGAACAATATTATTTATGGTAAAAATAAAAGACGGCGACTCAGCTGCACACAGGATATTTTTTATCCCTTCCTATCCCTTGATATTGCCACGGGGATGGAAACCAAGCAGATATAACCGCGGAGCAAGCTAGTACTTTATAACTAGTCTATAAGGATTCTTAATACCTCATATGAAACCTAACAGCGGGCATACGAATGGGATTAAAGACTAATACCATAATACTGATCATAAAAATAAAGTATATAATTTAAAATTTATTTTTATTAACAGTTTTGATTAGAACTTTCCGTTTCAGAATAAGGAAAACACGAAAATTAATATGAAAAATAAATGTTGACACAAGATTATAAATTAGATAAATGACGTGAGATTAATCTGTCTTAATCCATTTTGATAGAAGTGTCAGATTGGTGTAATTCGTTTATAATAACAATAAATGTTTATTTAATCTTCACAAGGCTTCGAAAGTATACTAGCGACTAACACCGGCTTTACTCCGCATATATTATGCATGCACCATACATTATACCTTTCCTCTTGAGTCACTCTATCTATTTAAAAAAAACTGTATAAGAGTCGGTTGCGTAGTTTTAAAGATTTAAGCATAGAAAGGGATATAGTTGCAGAGGGCCACTTTGTATAGTTTTTATGACTGTGTAGTCATATATAACATAACCTATCTTTCTGCCATTGTAGTCCATTCTAGGAACTTAACCTATGTTACGAGACTCCAAGCTCTCTGCCTTATAAAAGATGATAAAAATCTTTTAGCAAAGATTGGCCTTCAATTGGAGTGAGACAGAGATAGAAACATCCCACACGTGTGCAGTCCCAGTAGGCTAACTAGTTATTTCTTTTATGTAATTCTTTAAAGTTTGCTTAATAATTAATTGAACAATTTTTATTTCAAATATTGTTTAGTACTTACTATGTTTAACATACGCTCTACTATAGACTTATTTTATCTGGCGGCGTTCCAAAAATGTATTTTAATGAAACCATTAATTAGTTATCATAAAACAAGAGTAGTATAAACGAAATATTTTCAAAACTAGTTTTCAAAAGGTCGCATTTAATAACTTTTAAGTAATAGGCTCGCAGTATTGGAAAAGAGTTTAATTTTAAAATAATTATGTAAGTATGTAGTTTATAACTCAAGTTATTTTTAAAACTGGTAAGTTTTTATCAGTAAGTGCATATTATAACCACGTGATTTACTTGCTCAATGTATCCGGTAGTATTCCTAGATTTCTATTCTTCCTTTTTTCAACTCTTTCAGCCCTGTGTATCGCAATAAAGGATTGTTTAGATGTCTTTCCTTAAGTTCTATACTATACGTAATACGTTTATACGTTACGGTTACTTTAAGGCGTCTAACCATACTTACATAGAGATATGGTTAGACGCTGTAAGGGCCTAGGTAATTTTTTAATTAAAAAGCTGTAAGTAACCTTACAGCTTATTAATTAATAAACTAAAAATTTTATAGAAATCTTTTAATCATAGGTACCATTATTACACAGTCAAGTTAGTATTTCCCCAAACACACGCAACAAATCTCGTCATCAAATTCTCAGCCACATAGATAGCCCAGCTTAAGTACCTTGATTTCAATTCAGTCGAATCGAATGTACGTCAGAATGTGACGTAAAAATTGCTATCTCGATTCTCGGCTGTTATGGCAAACTGCCGAAATTCAGTACAGTCCCGTCCGCGCCGCCCGCCGCTTCGCGCGTATAACTTTCCTATAGAACTGTACTTCGCGCGTAACTGCGCAGTGCGACTGACCACATCCTTCCACTGCGTTGCAAATTCAAAAAACTCAGCTGATGTAACGAACGCTGCCTTCTAAGTCAAGTTTATCGTCTGACAGCTCTCGGTTCACTGTTGACCGTTCACTGTTCAGTCATGCCGCGATAGCACACGTAGATGGACGCGTCAAACGGCCCGTCGCTGCGCTTACGCGGCGGAGTGAACACAAGCAGTGAGAACAAGAAACATGAGTTGAATATGTGCACCAGTGCCATGTCTCCGGAGACTCAGCGGCTGCTGCCGCCGACTTCGGAGACGATTATGACGAAGCCCTTCCCTATACGAGGTAATTCTATTTATACTTACGACAGCTGCATGATGCGAGACGCGGATACTGGGTCTGTGATTGCTGAATGCTGATCGTTAGACGCGTTTGTCAGCTCTGTGGTCCCTGAATGCGATTTAAAAGTGATTTGTTCTATTCGCTGTTTAAATTACGGTAGATGTTTCGTTATATATTCTATGGTATAGACAATGTAATACATACTAGGTGTTTAACAGCCTTAGTTAAAAAAACTCTATGGTAGAGACAAAGTGCTCTACATTAAAAAAAATAATAGATTTTTTATTTTAACGATTTTTTTTAATTTTATGGTTGTTTTTTCTTTTTATCTGAAAAGAAACATTTAAATATCTAGGGACGGCTAAAATTCAGAGTCAGGAAAAACGTAGTACTCCGGTTAATGATAGGTTTTAATAATATGTAGGTATATGTATTTTGGTAGGACTGTAGAATACAATGTAGTGATGACTGTTGAATATAATTATATGTGTAAAACAGAAAAGGTTTAAATTTTAATGTTTTTACTTAATTTTAGATCGTGTATGAACTTTTATACGCTAGAGCAACGTAGAGAGAGCTCTTTACTCATACCTCATACTTCTTTTTACTAAAATCGTAATAAAGAAACATCAATCGATAAACAACAACGTGCAATAAATAAGCCAGCTAAAACCAAAAAAGCCCACAAACTTATTGAGCGATGAATATTTTTATTATTTTAGGACAAATCCGAGAAGCATTTAATAAAAAAATCATTTCGTAGAATAAAGGGTCAGGACTCAGGTAAAACTTTGCCAGTTGTTTATGACAGCTTTTTATTTCACGTGTTATCACTCTTCAAAATACTTATGAATGTCTAAGCTATAGATTTACTTGATCCATACGAAATTAATATGTATAATATATGTTTATAATTAATAATATAAATATGTTATTACCTAAACGAAATCGGGGCGGGCTGCAAGTAGTACTTAAGTAAATGACTTAATACTTATGCTGGAATACTGAAACGCTACTCAAATTTAAGTACAACTCAAATCGGTCCGATTTTACAGTTCGACATAAAAATCTGTCAAAATTACTAGACTTGAGGCGTGCTTAAAGTTGATTTGCGTATGAATATTTATAGGCTATTAATGTCCTGTAAGTTAAGCTGTCTGGTAAGTTAATAATACCGTAGTGTTTACAGGATATGTTAGTGTTTCTATACTCTTCTTCGATAGCGTTAATCGGTCGGAAGGCATAAAAATACCACATTTCAATTTATCATGTGAAAATTACCGTAAAAGATAGGTATAGCCACATCAGGTTAGCTGAGGTTGTTTCTGTATCAAAGAAATGTATTTTTCACAGACATACCACATATGTTATAAGGCTTTTACTTCTGTTTTATTTCAATTAATACCGATACGTTTTTAGTCGTCAGGGTATTATTTTTTGATGTTATCAAAAATTTTAAAAGGGGGGAAAACGATAATAGACACTTATAAAGTCTCAAAACAATGCTAGGATTATTTTTTATTATGGGCACCTTTTAATAAATAATTATATGTAATTATACACAATTGTCTACTGTATTACAAGTTTTCAAAAATTTATTATTAATAGTAATTACCTCTAACTGTATATGTAATCTTTCAGAGCCGGTTTATACTGGACCAGCTTAGCAGTCTAATCTAAAGAAAGATGAACAATTGATACAGTTTAATTAGAGTATTAATTTTACTGATAAAAATAGTTTTACAGATAGAATCTACATTGATAAGCTCAATTTAGGATCTTGTTTATAGAACTTATAGGCATTTAAATTCAGTTTTTTGGTATAACGGACAAGTGAGCAGTCCATTCATTTGATGGTATATGACCACCTTCGTCTGTTGACTATCGTAAAGCTAGAAGTCTGGCAAATACGTTGCCGGAGTTTTTTAAGGAGGAAAGGTATGTTTGGTAACGGAAAACGGGACTAAACTCTGTCATATACCTTGATGAAGATTTTCTGTGAGGATGTGGTTCCTGGGGTCTGGAGACATGTCCAATCGGGACAAAAACACCAATTACTTATAAAGAATTTCCACGAAAGTTTAGACTAGCTCAATTCGGCACATTCTCTACCAACTATATATTTTGCTTTGTTAGTTGGGAGTCAAATCGTACCTTATTATAATGTATCTGTCACTTTGTATAATCTGTACCTTCTAACCAACCTTCAGAGTGCTTAAAAACACGCGCTGAACATCAGGAAAATAATATCGAAATTAGCGCAAAAAATTCCACCATATAATAATTGCAATAAAAATTATAATCTAGTTATATAAACAATATTATAGATTGTCATTTTCCAGTACTGTGTATCGTATTATTGTATTCGTCGCGGTCGTTTGGCCTTGTGCGTTGCACCTTGACCTAGAGGCTAGAAAATTATCTGAGTTTACCGTTATATCTTTAGTTTAGTTTTTTATTTAAGTAGAAATTTGCTTTTTAGCACTCGTAAGGTCAACGACCTTTGGGGATATGATTTTTGTATATAATATCGGCTTTAAGCATGATGATTGAATGAAATGCACTTTCTTCTGATGGACAATACCAAAGTGACTCGCATCGCGAATGAGTGTCAACCTTAAAAAAGGACAAAGAAAAGAGTCATCGTTATACAAAATAATTTATATAATTATAGTCTATTAGCTGTGTCCCGCGGTTTTACCCGCGTAGTTCTCGTTCCCGGGGCAACACCGGGATGTAAGCTATCCTATATTTTAAGTTGGATCAAACTGCACATGGTGTGCGAATTTTATTATAATCGGTTAAGTGATTTAGGAGTCCATTGAGGACAAACATTTTGACACAAGATTTATATATATTAAGAAGATAAGATAGTAGTTTTATGTAGCATTGTTGCTTGAATACAATTAACATTAAAACAATTAGCTATCAGCAAAAAGTTATAGCAGTATTTAATAATTATTTAAACAGACGAATAATCAAATAAAGAATTTATGAATATTTGTCATTAATTATCTGGGTTTCTTGAAGGTTCTAGATTGCTATATTACTGAGGAAAAACCCACAAACCCAGGGTAAGGAACAGGTTATGTCTGAACTGTTTGTGTGTGTGCGCGGAGGAGCACCGGTGGGCTTTAGTCGGTAGTGGCATCATTTGCGAGTCCTACATAACCGCCTCCACCTTTTTTTTATTTTTTTTTTATAATATGAAGAGGGGAGACGAGCTAGACGCACTCCTGATGGTAAAAATAATCCCCCGTAAGAGGATTTCCCGCTAACTATCAGTGTCTTGCCGGTTCTTCTCTGTAGAAACTGCCTTCCGAACCGGTGGTAAATGTTTTGTAATACCATGACGATTCAAGTGTTACTTTATTTAACCTGATTGAATAAAGATACTTTTGATTTTGACTAACAAAAAAGGATACGTCTATCTTAAACCGACTAATAGCCCACGTTACACCCTCAATAGTCTTAAGTACCATCGCGGACACTCACAAAGATATCTACAGCCGGTATATGGCTCGAATATTATCTACAATGCAATTTAATGAATTACATTATCTATATTATATGTAGGTGACTTCTCAAGGTCAACTTACATTCTACCTCCGAGTGATCACGATAACAGTTAAAGGATTAAGGATATTATATGCAATTAAATATCTGTGTCAATCATCAATGCATTTTAACGTCACATGACGCGATAAGAAAAACTCTTGGCGAGGTCATGTGTCCTTATTATATTATGGCAAATAGTCGTACGAAGTGTATGAAGTGCGTAAAGTGCGTAAAACGGAACACAGTGAGATTTTATTATTTATATATTACTTATCATTTTAAGTGATTTCTTTCAGGCACTATCTATAATATATAAAACTTATAGAATTTCTACAAGGGTGTAATACAACTATTTTTTTAATCGAAATGTACGTGCAGTAGGTAAAATAAAATAGACATTTAAATAAACGAACAATAAAATCTTCAGCTCTATCAATTAAGTATAAAAGAATGAATAATATAATAATAAGGCCTTCGCCAGTGGCAAGGTAGGAAAAATAGATAAAATGTCCTTGATAAAAAAATCGCTTATTAATAATATTGCCATACACTAGTAATTAGTATAAATATGGCGATTTTCTTAATGCGCAATAGTCTAAATAAAATAATCTAATACGAGTACGTCACGTAATGTCAAATAGTTATTAAAAAAAAATGGTGAAAAAAAGGTGAAAATTCTCAGTATACATTGTATGAACCTGAAATAATATAAAATCATTTATAACTTGCAATTATTTAGCTAGCGGGTAATCTAAAGCCATTTTATTTTTATTTCCAATTTTATATGAAATTCACTTCGATAAATGTTCGCAAAAAAACTAAAGGAAATTAGCTAAATAATAATATACCTAATGTTAATAAAGAAAATCGGCACACAATAAACATTAATCTCAAAACCCGGCTAGCAACTGTGGTTGTAATAAAACGGTATTCTATTTTGATATCAAAATCGGCATTCGGCTATCATGTATGTCAAACGTGATTGCCGCGTTTTTTCGTCTCGTCCTTCTGTCAACTTTCGCGCTCTGCGTATGACGCCCGAATTCTTTTTTTTAAGCCACAGACAATTTCAATAGAGTATTTAATAAAGTAAGTAGTTCAGCAATATCTGTGCAGAACTAGCCGCGGTTTGTATGACGTATAAATTTTACTTTCCAAGTTGTCCACACAATAATCGTAAAACTTTAATTCGTTTATTAAGTTAGTAAATTTAAAATAAAGACCTCTTTTATATGAAAAAAAAAGAATTCGGGCTGAAACTGATTATGATAATTATGTATTAAACATATTATCCATTATTTATACAATATAAAAATGAATTAACAAACGCGTTCCTTTTTAGAATAGTCCTTGGTGCATGATGATGGCTCTTAGTCCTTACCGTAGACCTATTTATTATTAGAATAAATAATTTAAAAGTTACACTTAGGACACAGAGTGAACGAAGTTTCTCGAACATTTTAAAAACATTATTAATTGTCTAATAATAGAAGTTAATATCTGGAAGTGAGCCGTTTTTAAAGCAATTTTACCGATAGAAAACTCTTTAACTTTATTGGTGAGTGTAATAACCGAAATTTAAAAAAAACAGGATCTGAAACAAAGGTATAGTACGCGTCACGAATCTTTAGCGCTGAACGAAACATGCGCAGAAGTCAAAAATAAGGTGTCGAGGTAACGGCGCGGCGCGCGGGGCGCGTGATCTTCGGGTGCGCGATTGGTTGTCCCAATCGTGTTGTCTTTCTCGCACCAATACGTCAATTACGAGCGCGATTCTACCGATGCGCAGCTATTCTCGTCCAGCGCTAAACTTAAATGACGCGACCTATAGATCCTATTTATATTACGACCGCGAAAGACCGCTTTGAGAAGATGTATATTGTTTCTCGCAAAAACTCCTCACCGGACTTGGCTGAAGTTAGCATACAGGTAGATTAACACATAGGCAACTGTACGTTAATCCCTGTATTGATATATAATCGAACGAAACAACGCGGCCTATACTATGGAGTGCGGATACTTTATATCTGTAATAATAATAATATTAATAGTAATATTTAAGGACATTATATACACAGCGCCATCTAGTTCCAAGCTAAGCAGAAGCTTGTGTTATGGCAACTAAATAACGGAATAAATTAGGTACATATACATACTTTTCTTACGTAAATACATACATACAATACATAGCAACACCCAGACCCCAGAAAAATACAAATGTTAATTACATATATATTTTTCCGGTGTGGGGATCGAACCCACGACCCTTCACGCAGGAAGCAGTTTTGCTACCACTGGGCCAAGCGGTCGTCACAAATGGGTAGCCGTGGACAATAGATCAGTTATAAGATATACATATCTAGGTAACATATAGCAACATTGGTACTTATAGACAATAGAATCTTTACTGTATTGCGTCTCACCGTGTATTAATTGAAAGACTTGACTATATAACATTAGCTTATAATCTGCTTGGTACATTTTTCCGCTGTATAACATGGCTCCATTTTTACCCGACTACGGCAAAGCCAAAGGAGGGTTATGATTTTGACAGGCTATGTATGTATGTATGTATGTATGTTCATCTGTTCCCTCGTAACTTCTAAACCACTAATCAGAATTCGACAAATGACATATCATTAGAAGCGTCTTAATTGTCCGCTGGTTATAGGCTATATAGATTTTCACCAAATTCAATGTGGCGCCCTCTAGCGGACAAAATATACAGAGTAAAAAAATAAAGTTAAGCTAGATATGCCGTGTTTGGTATCATTTTAAAGCGCTTCACTTGTACATTTCGAATATATATATATTACTAGCATTTGCTTGTGACTTTACCTGTATTCATGGGGTACTTTTATACTTTTTCAGCGTCGTTTTTTGTCGTAGTTGGGTTTTAGTTTTTTTACTTTATCTTGTTGTACAATAAAGCCATAACCATACCAGCCCATAGCCATAGTTTAAAGCAGTTTCAGTTATTCCAGACATTCCCTTAAGCGTCACAATCATATCAATGATAAGGTGATACAGCTATAAGGTTATGTTTGTTACGCTGAATTGTCCCTTACCTTGCGGTGGTGTCTTTCCAGAGACCGGCAAAAAGATGTCAATTGACAATTGGGAGCAGCAAACCTTTTTTGCCTTTCTTACTTTTATCTTCTACTGACCTTAATCTGATCCAATTTTCCTTAATTGATTCCCTTTTCTCCTTTTTTAAAAGCGGTTACATACACCTATCTTAGCATTATTATCGTAGCGATTGTCCAAATGACGCTTTCTACCTTATGCTTAGTTATCCTGTTCGTAACGAGAGTATGTAAATTTTGATCAGCATTGGCACCAGACGTAACTGCTTACAAACTGACTAACGCTCCAAACAGAATTGGTTTAATCTCCATCATCCATATACTGTCATCTGGTGCAATGTCCTGTAGTAAAACTAGATTTCTCCAGTTTCTCACCACTTTACAAGGATGCATTCTATGATGGTAATATTGATAATCAAATTTTACTCTTTAACGGGAAAACTTCTTAATGAATGATAAATTATTAAAAAAAAAACTATGTCAAAGTGAGCATAATTTTGGAAAACAATGAACAATCACGTATTAATATAGCTAATTAAATATTATAAATTATACGGAACTTATATAGGTCGGTGATAAAGAGTTCATTGACCCTGAGATATCGTCTGCAAATTTAAATCGCTCTAATGTCAGTTACACTGATATGACTGGTCTAAAGATTATAGTTTCAGAAATAGGTGTCCTTGAACTTTATCTTTTTTCAAGTATTTTAGAGCTGTCCGTTTCATTGGCGGTTAAAATTAAGAACAATAAGATGGTGTGACAATGACAGGTGACTTTGACATTTTCAAGTTTACTTCTAAAGGCGGTTTTATCCGTGAACCTTTCAAATAAATTTAACACTTGTGTAAGTATCCAAAACTCACATAAAAAAAAATAACAAAATTCAATTAAAAAATAGGCACTCATTTTTTCCATTACCCGTCTATTCCCGTCAAATCTGTTCATTTACACTCCAAAACAAAAAAAAATACTATTGACAATCGTATTACGAAACTCCAAAAAATTCACAGACCAATGTAACGCTACATTCTTAGACACACGTATTATAATATTGTTCTATTTTATCCGCGCGAGTTCTGACTCACTTCACGAATCACGGCCACGTCTCGGGCGCGTGCTTACTGCTTGTCAATCATTTCGATAGTTTTCGTAAACAAACAACGTTATCTGTATCTCGTACTCTTAATAAAATAAAAATAATTAACCGCCATGGTTGAAAAAAAAATACCGCCAAATTAAGAGTTCAATGAATGCGGCATTAAAAAGTATCATTAGCTTTTAAATAATTAATTAGTATCAGTTGTAGTAAGTAAAAAAAGAAAAAGGAATTTACGTATTTATGTACTGAAAATCCATATGTTAATTTCAAAGCAATGGAGAAATGGTTAAGTTACGGACACTTACCTCCTTGATAAGTTTTTCTTTGTAAAGAAACAAGTCTTTGTTTTATTGCACTTGAACTGCCGTAAAAATCATCAAAATAGGTATGTCATAAAAGCAAAAATGTTTTAAAATACCCCATTCTTTTACATGTAACAACAATATAGATTTCCACTTACTTCATTCTAACACTGATAAATTATGTAATGCATTGTATTTCAAAATTATGTTTTATAATTACATAGTATTTTCTTTTGCTCGGACACTATGTTGCACATTAATAATTTTTCACAACTCTTGCAAGATTCCAACTTCCAAGACCTCCAAATTCCACAATGAAACGAAGGATAGTACGTTCGAAAATCGAAATTCAAAACATATCACAGACAACATAAATGTGTCAATTGTCAAAATTTATTTAAAAAACTTTAAAAAATAATATTATTTACTACGTATAAAGGTAAACAGTACATAATATATACGTTCTTTACGTAAATTTTCCCTGCTACTTTCATACATAAATATAAAACTAAGAAAAACAGTTTTTACTTATATTATAACCGGCAAGCGGTTCGCGTTTTGGTTAGGGTCTAAGGACTACCTACCTCCACCAGTAACTTATATTTTTAAATTTATATATTAACTGGGTAACAAAGTATATACACATTAAATGGATGGTTTTTCCTTTAATTTTATTGTATGTCGCTACAAATTTATGACAGAAAGCAGTTTCTACCGGTTTTGTAGAGAACATAAAAATGTTACTAATTACATCTTATCTAGTTAGTAACAAAGTCTAGTGGACATAATTATGTAATTTAATAACTACAATGTCTCTTGTCATGGTTAATTAAAGGTTCTTTACATGTATTAAAAAAAATAGCATATAATATGATGCAAAACGAAATTCTATATTTGATGAGCTGCGTATGGACCTACAAATAGACAAAAGATTCCTTACAGATTATGCACACTGTAACATTTAATGCATTTCTTTCTTTTTTTAGATATTAACAGAATCGCCAATTATCCGAATCGGTCCTAAGCTTATTATAAAAAATTAAAACCAAGTAGGTATAAACATCATTTTTATTTTGTTTTGTTTTAACAAGTTCATACACGCTCAATTTCAGATATATTTCTACTGTTATGGTCGAGCCTGATGCAAGTTTCTATTTATTCGATGTGTGACAGTTTTTTTTTTTCTGTATTAGCAGTCTATGTCCGATTATCCGAATCGATTCCGGCCCCAATTAATTCTACTGTATATCTTGTTCAAACTCTTTTGTTGGTATAACATGTCTACAAAAGATATTCACTACCACTGCAATCAATATTTATTAGTATAGTAATAATTAGGTAGCGTTGTTTATATCTCAATAATTACGATGTAAGATGAGTTATGACGCATAAAGTTATTATGTATTTTGTTTCACATGAGAGAAACACGTGTTCTGATATCATTATAATTTCCTTTATAAATTACATGCATAGATAACTAAGCAATATTAATATTTAGTCTTATGTTTTTTCAACTTTTAACTTGATTGCTATTCATATATAATAATGAATATTTAATTAATATTGTGTTTAATGTAAGAATGGTTTTACTTTTTATCTTTCTTAATCTTTACCTCTACTTCGAACATCACCGTCGTCAATATTGAAAAGTTTTGATATACCTGAGACGAGTTAAGGACCTAACTAAGATCAAACATGGGATCATCGTATTTTTGTAAAAATATAATATTTTTTTAAATCAAAGTCTTTCAAAACAGTTCGGAATAGAGCTACTTGAAACTACGTAGAGCTTCATTAAAAAAACAACATAGCAATAAAAATAACATTTTCATTTATAACTGCACTTAAAGTATATGTAAGCTATTACTTTAATGTCTTTCTTTAACGTCGTATTGTTCTTTTCTCAACGGTAGCCTGTCAGATATTAATTCCTCTCATACACACGTTACACTCGTGATCTCGGTAACTTGATATCTGAACGTAATGTGTACTCTACATCACCAATACAAGTACATCAATGATTTATCAGCATTCAGCATTATAAATTACAAAAGTAAACACAATTTATAAGAAACATGTGATATTACGTACTTAGCTTAGATTATATTGCACTTAAACTCAAATTATAATACATACTGTCGTCAAGTGATTATTATCTTTTAATTTATCATAATAGTTCATATAAAAATAGTTATATATCTTTATTAATTGTTTTCCATAAAATAAGGCCTTAAACTTTATAGTATGCAGTACACCCTTAAAATTTAATTAAAAATATTTTATATATTTTAGGCTAGTGTTTATGAAATAACGTTATGTGTGTAGGGGTTGATGTCCAGTGCTTACGTTTATCATTTCTTTGCTTTATCCAATAATGTTCTAGATTCGCCTACGCAAACTCCTACTATCTAAAATCTCATCGAGCGGATATTACTTCCTACACATTGTATAGTTCCATACTAATCAAGAGTTCTGAGTTATCATTCTGAGTCATTATCAGTAAACAAACAGTTCTCTATATTTTAATATTGCTGATAGCCTTTTAATAAAAATGATTGCGACTGATTTCTTTGTTAGTCTAAGTATAATATGAATTATGAAGAAAAGACTAAAGATCAAAAGAATAGAAAAAAAGCAGTAATAAAATATAAGCCTTGTCTAATGTCTTTGCCTAGAGAACGTAGTGTTTAAATACTCTTTGGCCTAGAGCAAAAGTTACATCAACGTCATTTTGATAAAATTTATTGATGTCCCACTGCTGAGTGCTGACATTTGACATTTGACAGTCGCGAATAAGTTTACTAGTGAAACGGCTGTGA